>UELV01081443.1:0-10971 GCA_900490015.1 Megastigmus stigmatizans
AATCTCATTCTTGCAGTCAAAAGACTCATGGATATAAGTTTTAACGTCAGAATTCCAGTCCAGAATCCAAAAACTTTCATGATTTCTTCATTATAAGGTTCTGCCATGATTTAAGCGTCGTTCGGTAAAACAACTCTCTTGAATTTATCAATCCTGTACAAAATAGTACTGTATTAGAATCCCCAGCATAATGATTCCATTCCAATAATTAAGATATTAATAAAAACTCAATTGTTTTGTTCAATAAAAAAATATATTCATAAAACATAAATATTACCTTCAGTGCGTCGCACTATAACGAAGATATAGGAGTATAGGACTTATAACGTTTTTTTGCGTTTATGCAGTGGTGCTTCCTCGTGGTCGTGGCTCCTCAAAGTGCTCAGACCGTCTACCACGAGACCCATGACTGATGGTGATGGCCTGATGGCATCGGTATATAGTTACCATAAGCATAAGCTCATACACACGCCGGTATGTCACCTTATGAGTGTGTATATAAATCCGTACAGTCTACATCCTACAATCACATGTATACAGATCTTTGAATGCCGCTTGTGTTTATCTTCGGAACTAATATTTGTTCATTGTTGTCATCATCATGAATTGCGTATTTTTCATTTCCAGAATATATGCTCAAACTGCTACTTATTTTTAATGTAAGTGTTGCATACATTAATAATCATAATAATAATAATAACAACCAGTGACAACGAGTTATATTCGTTGATATTTCGTTGATAATAATGACATAAATAAGTGAAATATTTTATGCGCATTTTTTTAATTTAATATTTTGACTTTCTCGTTTCTTTGACATAAGCTGAAGAATGCTTGGATGCAGATAAATTTTCTTATATAATGTCATTCATTCATAAAAATCAGTGAAACTACGTATTATAAAGTAAATTTGCTTAGTTGCAAAGTATGCATTATGATAATACTTATAGCTTAATTATTTAAAAAAATATTTAAATATTATTTAAAGTATGCGTAATGCTCATGTGTACAAAAATTGAATGCTCGTTACACCGCGGCAGCAAACTTCTTTGTCGTCTGAGCAGCCAGTATAGTGATTCTACATTGAATCCTTATCTTTCGTGTGCCATGCTCTCTCTAAATTCTTCACGGACCACGGCACACGATGAACGAAACGCGTTGAAAATTGAGAAAAGGTCTACCTAGATCTACGTTGTAGGTATATCTATATATAATGAAGAAAGTACAATCTTTGGCAAAGATTCCTACATTATTGGTCTGAGGATCAATATTCATTCAAGATCAATATATATGTATTAAATTTTTAAATATTTTGTATATGTACCTAGATGTTTATTGGATGTGATCTTTTGAGATTAATAAAGATATGTGTTTGGGAATAAAAATTTCAAATAACCTGTATATGCATAATGTTAAAAATGTATAAATAAAATACTTTGAAATTTCTAAAATTAAAAAAAAATATAACTTCAACTGATTAAACTTCCAACTACTGCATGTATAAAAATGATATATTTATCTGTTGTGGCACTATTAGACCTATTTAGTTTCTAATTAATCCAGGGTTTATATCTTACCAACATAATCCATATATTCTCTAGTGAAACTTTCGATTACTGATTAGAAATTGCTCAGTTGATCAGCTGGATTCGTAGCACTATAGGTAGGTACTGCCATCTGAACGAACAACGAAATGTCTATATATACACGTGTATTCGTATAACAGCTGCAATAGTTAGTGCGCAAGCGCATATTCAAGTAGCTTTTAAATTTTTCAATAAAATGTTGATATTAGAAAAAGTGAATAAAACGTTAAAAATTCGATACGATTAGCGTTAGTATTCCCTCAATATTTTTAATCAATGCTTATTAAATGCAGTTTTTTTAAATTTTGTAAATATTATAATAAATCTTATGATTTTTATATATATATTTCATATAGTATCAATTATATCACCTACCTACTTACTTACAATATTTTGTAATGCGCAAAATAAAAAAAATGGAACTGCAGGCTTTTTAACACTTGAAGAAACTTGTAACGATTACAGAAATATTTTACCTTTAAGCAAATTATTTGTCAAACGTTTTAGAACCATTATTATATGTTTTTCAAATATTATTGTAAATAAGTATATAAGGTATAATGAGGTATCTTTATAATTATTTTATTATAATTAGTAATTACATTTCCCCACTTAGGTAATTTCCGACTTATTCTAGCGAATAAACGTTTCAACAGCTTTTCCTTATTGTAAATAGATTTTTTTAGTGCGCAAATTTCTACAATTTATCACACCAGTACTCAATCACAGCAAAATATCTATATCTATATTATACAAACGAATTACATGGCCCAGTACAATGAGAAAAGGAATCGAAACTTGAGCGTTAAAACAACCAAGTGGAAAATACTTAACCCGGTGAAAACTCGATAGCTTACCGCGAAACTAATCATAATTTTCGGAAATACGTTATGCATTTTCATTGTAGTTTACGGGCAGACTTGACTCTGTCGTTCTCTCATTCCTTCTCACTCGCAGTCGTGCATCGTGAGCTGCAGCCTGGCCTACGAGAGAGACAGAGAGCATAGAGCAGATACGTATAGATATATAACACGAGTCGATCAAGGAAGCAGTCGAGTCGAGCCGAAGCTTACCGAACTACGGATCAGAGTATAGCTATAGAGACTGGTCGCGGGGCGTAGAGGAGGAGGAGAAAAAAACGAAACGGAGCGAACGTCCGCGCTCCGAGAGTCGAGAGAGCGAGCGACATCGAGCGAGGCCCCGAATATACACGGACTGTAGGTATATATATATACGTATAGTGTACAACAACGGCAGGTCGACAGCAGCACAGCATTGAGCATAGCTACATCATTGTGGAAACGAGAGGAACGAGGGGAACGCCGAACCGCAACGCGCAGTTGTCTCAGCTCCGTTCCGTCGCTCGGTCGGTTGCTCTCTCGCACACGGGATTCACACAAGACACACGCAACACTCGCACACAGAGCCAGAGAGAGAGAGAGAGCGAGCGAGCGAGCAGCCGTGGTCGCCGAACGCAGTCATTCGTCGTCCTCGCAGCAGCAGCGCTCTCGGCAACCGATACACAGAGAGCGAGAGAGAAAGATAGAAGCCAGCCCCTCGGTCTCGCAGCTGTCTTTTCTGCACATATGTACCCTAGAGGCTAGAGTGGGAAGCAGTTGGTTCTTGGCGTGCGAAACAGAAGGCTCATAGTCTATATAGAATTAAATATATAGACCACGAGTCCGCGCGTGGACGGTGTGTGCAGCTTTGGCTCTCTCTCTCTCCGCAGTCCGCTGGTTTGCGCCATCGTTACGACGAAAGCCCGTGCGCAAGAGTGCGAGAGTGTGCTGCAGGAGCAAGCGAGACGCTGGCGGCCGGTTCGTGCATCGCTCCCTCGGTGTGCACACGTATATACCATACATACAGAGAGCGCAGTGGCCAGTGAGTGCAGTGTACATTGTGCATCGTGACCAGAGAGGGACAAACAAAAGCGAGCGACGAGAGACCGCTGGAAATGCCACAGCTTATGCAGCCTTGATAGATACATATATATACATATACACGAACAGAGCAGTACCAGCAGTAGCAGCAGCAGCAGCAGTAGCAGATATACAGTTGTGCGCGAAGCCTGCGCCTGCGTTTTTTGTTTGTATATCCGCGACGTTATCCGCGTTGTAATAACGCGCGCGCGCGTGTGTGCCAAGTGTCAGTGCAGAGAGAGAGAGAGAGAGAGAGAGAGAGAAAGAGAGAGAGAGAGAGACTCGTGTTCTTTGGTGTATCATTCGCTGCGGGAGACATCGAGAGACATCGACATCGGCAGCCGCAGCGGAGCGTCACCACACGCGCAGCGAGCGTCCCTCAGTCCACTGAGCCAGACGCTTTTTTTCCCTATAACAGCGTTTTATAAAAGTTTGCCAGCGAGTGTATAGAGAGAGAGCGAGAGGACACATATACAGAGTGTAGGATGGCGCAGCCAACGAGCAGCGCTCTCAGAGCATTGGCCCTCGAGTACAAGAGCCTCCAGGAGGAGCCAGTCGAGGGCTTCCGCGTCAAGCTCGTCAACGATGACAACATGTTCGAGTGGGAAGTCGCGATATTCGGACCGCCCGATACGCTCTATCAGGGTGGTTATTTTAAGGTTAGTTTTTTGTAATTCCCCCCACCCCTCCTCCTCCTCACCCCAGCTTGTCTGTGTGCCTGTCTGCCTGTGTTATTTACCCCAACTGTGTGTGTGTGCGCGCGCGAGAGCAGCAACTGTGTGCCAGAGTCTTTCCCTTCTCTCTTGCGCCGCGCGCGCAACCGTAAGCGTCAGTCGTATCTATGCTTTCTCTTTCTCTCTGCAGCCGTTTCGCTGAGACTATAACGACGACGACCACACCGTTCCTATATACCCATCCATTGTATATCTCGTGTAGTTTTATTAATAAAAGCTCAACGACGAGCGAACTATATGTTTTGCGGTCCCGATGTCGCGAACGTTCTGTTGATTTTTAAAGAGACGCTGAGCTCTGTAGACTCTCTCTCTCTCTCTCTCTCTCTCTCTCTCTCTCTCTTTCTCTGTCTTACTCCTGCTTTGCGGAGCGTTTTTAAAGGTCCAGTCGGTGCCGCTGATTGGCTGGCAGGGGCCGAGAAAACGAGACCTTGGCCCATCACGTTATGCGGGCTGTACTCCGAAAATTCGTATATATATAATCTAGGAGCTCCCTTTGACCGTTTCTCCTCTATTCACAGGGTTAACGAATTTTCATATCTTTCGCTTTTGTGTACGTAGACCTTTGTTTATCGCCCAGGTGTAGATGTATATCGGTATAAACAATCTGTATGTATATATACCAACAGGTATATATATATATCTATATATATATATATATACAAGAGCCATGCAGGCGTGCGCGCGCGTTGCGTTTTCGCGTGTCTACATCAGCTTTCTAAACCACTTTCTGTTTTATTGCGACGCTTATTATACGCGCGCATATACGTATTAGCCTCACTTCTGCTGAATAGTCTATACCTACTGCTTCCCCCCTGTCGCCTTTTTCCTACAAACGTTTCAATGTTTTTTTTTTTTCTGCACTTGTATATTTTTAGTCGGATGAAGTCGAACTGGGAAGAGCGATTCGGGTAAAAAATCGTGGCGATTTATACTTTGGTGGCAGCGCGCGCGCGAGGAAAAATTCAAGAGACTCGTAAAATCAATGAATTCCACTTGGATTTATATTACATAGATAATACCGTTTGGTATTTTGAATTTTGAAGTAAGAGTTAAAGGTCAACGAATTTTTGGGGCATTATATAGGTACGATGATCGGCTTTACTCGGGCTCGAAAACCGAAACGCTTGTTCCTCTTTTGTTCAGAGATCGGTGAGATTAGTAACGGCTGGTGATTTGCCTTTAAATTTGGGAAAACAATAGGTGACGCTCGGATTAGGCCCGAGTCCTTTAACTCGGGCTCTTTAAATTTCGGACAACCATAAGTATAGGGATAGCTGGTCTTATTCCACCGGCATCGTTAACCCTCCTGTGTATAAACACGCGTTAACTCGTCCAAAGTACACGGGTTGCCTATGTCTAATTCCTCCACAGGAGGGTTCCATTATATTGCTATGTATAAAAAATGAAAATTTTGCAAAATTTACAAAAGTTAAAGATCAATGTTCTCAAAAATATTTCTAAATTGCTTATGCACTTTTCTCAGCGAACAATTTCTACAAAATGAAAAAGTCAGTCAGAAGTAAGGAATGCTACGTAGACGGGCACGCAAGTCCGCGCCACGCACCACTGTACCGCAATCCGCAGCTTATCGTCAAAACAAACAAAGAGCAGAAGTAAACTGATTTCCCACCTCTCGCTCCTTGGCTCGTCCATCCCTCGCTGGCTCGTTTATACGTGGTGTGCCTGTCAACTCATTGGCTCTAAAAGCAACTTATGCGCTCTCGCGGATCGAGGGCACACGCGCATAGAGAGAAAGGGAGATATATTGAGAGAGAGAGAGAGAGAGAGAGAGAGAGAGAGAGAGAGAGAGAGGGTAGGTATAAGCTATACAACAGCTGCCACAGAGCCGCAGACAAAAGCATCGTTCGGATCAGGCATTTATCTATCTGAATAAAAGAGCCCCCACGCCGCTGCCGCCGCCGCCGCGACTCGCACATAAGAGCCGAAGAAGAAAAAAGAGCCGAGGAGTCACGTGTCCGTGATAGGATATATAGTTGTGTATGCGTGATGTGTACGGCGCGCAGCACACTTAAGGGAGAGAGAGAGAGCGGGAAAGAGAATCGAGGAAAGTAGGTTACCTCAAGGGGGATCCCCGAGGAAATGTGGCGCTGTGTATACATGTATAGAACTGCCTCGTGCAAACACAGAGAGAGAACTAGGATATTTGGGCCATGACCAGGTCGCGCGGCGTCGGCTACGTCGAAGAGCAGCAGCAGAGCCCGTTAGCGCGAGAACGAGCCGCGAGGATCGATCTCTCTCTCTATATATGTGTGTGTGTGTGTGAGCTGTGTATACCCCCCCGCGCGCGCGCGCTCCATTTAGCCCTTGCAGACAGCCAGGCCTTATTTACATACACGGGATACCACGTACACATCGATCCTTCCGGTTACTTTTTTTTTCTCGCGCTGCAATGTATATCCCATAGAGCGAGCTCTTTTTTTTAAATTTCGCATAAGCAAAGGATAATTTAGATATCTATAGGTGACCTGAATCGAATAAGCTCTGTCAGTACAGTCTGATCCCGTTAATACCAGTGCGAATCATCGCTGTGTGTCTTTGTCTGCGTGTGTGTGTAAATGAAATTACAGCTGTTATCGTTGCCATATAGCTGTGTGGCGTATGCATTCCTCCACAACCATTTTTACCACCCCATACACGCATTATACGATATGGATTGACTATATATATATGTGTATATAATATATATTCCGACTTTTGTTTTTCAGGCACACATGAAGTTCCCACCGGATTATCCGTACAGTCCGCCTAGCATCCGCTTCATGACCAAAGTCTGGCATCCGAACGTTTACGAGGTGAGTGAACGCTGTCGTTGCTGCTGCTACTGCTACTGCGACAGTTATTGACTTTCAGGTTCCCTCGGTTCTTCTCTCCCTTTTTTCCACTCTCTTTCTCTCTATATATACCCCCCCCCCCCCCCACACACACACATACACGTATATACACACCTTCCTCTCTCCCCCTCTTTATTGTCGTGTCTACTGCCTCTCTCGCCTCTCTCTGCACATTTCACCCTCGACAGCCTTTTCATCCCTTCTCTCTCTCTCTCTCTCTCTCTCTCTCTCTCTATCTCTATCTCTCTACATCCCTTCGGTGCACGTATATACGTGTGAATGAGTATGCGCTCGGTGTGCCGAAAAATCTTGTAGGTGTCGCCGACGACGTCTGATATGTGACGCTACTGTTGTTGCACCGAGATTATGCAGACCCGATGTTTTTTGCCTCGCTCCCGTCTCCGAGTATACGCTTGATTTGAAATTGTTGGTTGTCAGTATCTATATGTACGGATTACCACGCGTCAACTGTAGATTCGTTGATTAAAGCGGAAATATCCGCGCTTACTTCGGTAACAGAAATGAACAAACACTTATAAATAAATAATGTCTTTTTGCGCGCTGCTTCGCTTTATGTTACCGCTCGGAACATCAGCTGATTAACACAAGTATAATAAATTATTGAAAGCAGATATACACATAGCCATAACAGTTCTCAATCGATGTACCTATATGCGAAATATGCGTGTAGAGTCGTGTGCGGATACACGTACACGGCGCAGATAATGTACAAATACAGATTTTCATCGCGGGGAATTATCGTCTGTACGCTTAATTTTTGATTTTCACAATCGATCGCGCACTCAAGTGCCTGTGCTTAGCACATCGACCGAGAGAGTCCTCGGATGCATGACTTGGCCGTTCGCAGGCTAGTGCCGCTAGCTTCTGGTTAAAAGGAGAAGAAAGAGAGAAGAAAAAAAAGGTGTACCGGGGAGAGGTTATTGCTCTTTACTAGCGGGTTCGAGAGCGACTCTGCGCACTATAGCGAGAATTTAGATATTTTTAGCGTATTCGATAACCTTGCGGTCGGTGTATAATAATTTCGAAGCGAGTTCGCTAGAGTGTGTGTATCTGTATATATTTGCGACAGATTGCGCAGGTGATGAAAAATTGACCGTAGCCGCGAGGCAATAACACACTCGACATAATATCAGTTGTCCAATTTGAATTTTCAAAGAGTCGTTCTAGCGTTTAACGATTGCATCATTTATCGTGTGCACCCGCGACGCACATATCATATATTCTCCGATTTTACGTTCGAGGCGCGCAAAAGAGATTTCCTCACTCGGCGCGATATTTCGAAATCTAATTCCGGCCTTATCCATCACCAATGCAAATTGTTAAAGTCAAACAAAAATAAAGAATCTCGAAAAACTTTATTTCGTGACTGGGCGAGAAACTGTATATAAGTAAGCCGACGACTTTCAAGTTTGCTTCATTGGAGAGTGTAACGAAAAACATTTTAATTTATTACTCATCTATACCATTTAATTAGAATTGAATTTTTATTTTTCTCAACATTTCTTTATACGTTACGAATATAGAAATCATTTAATTAATCGTTAATCAAGCGTAGCAACCAATGGACGAATCAAAAAATAATTTTCGTTAAATTCCAACGATGTAAACTTCCAAGCCATTCCTATAAGGCGAACAATCCAGACAAAGATACGAAAAAGTTTGAGGAACTGTTGGTCTCGCTCCAATCTCCTCCGACTCTTTACCGTTTCGCGCACTCGTATATATGCGTAGTGCGAGAGCGAGAAAGAGAGAATGGGAGAGAAAAAAGGAAACCGCAAGCACCGAATTTAGACTCGGCGACAATGCAATAAAAGCACCGCGTCAAGTGCGTCGCGCGTGTCCTTGACGGTCTGTGCTCGTGCGAGATTTTCTCGATCGTCGTCAATCGTTCGCCCGGAAACTCGCGACTCTTATACTATATATGCATATATACTCACAGGCAGCGAGCGAGCGAGAGAGAAACGCTTGCGAAAGGGAATTAATAAACAATGAAAAGCCGCGCGCGCAGCGGCAGCAGCAGCTGAGAGAATCTCGTCGAGTGAGAGGCGGTTCTCTCCGTATGTGCGTGAGCGTCTCGCTATATACACACACATGACGAAATCCGCATTGGCATATAGGGTGTTGTGACGACAGAGGGAAGAAGCCGAATCTCTTTGTCTCTTTCTCTCTTCTCTTGGCGTATCATATACGGCGATTCGGTTTTCGCGCGAAACAACGCGAGCGCGACGCGTGATCGGGCGATTTATCGTTCCTGTTTCATCGCTACGCGCTCCGTAAAGGTATAGACATATGCGTGTGCCGGGAGTTCGGTGGTATATATTATGCATGCGATTCGCGAATACAGCGATGACTATTCGGATGCTGACGAGTCTTTGCGATCGATCGCTGCTAATCATTTCCTATATTTGAAACATTCGTACGCTATCTCTAACGTCTTACCCGCGATTTTGGCAATATTTCACCTAAAGCCTTTGCTACAATGTTAGGTAAAACCTTTGATTCAGCCGCGCGCTTCTCGTTAATTTTCGAGATCCTTCGCTCGGGCTACAAGAGAGCGCCAATTATTAGAAATGTCGAAACCAGAGAGAGAAGAAGAATAAGAAGAATCTCTTACGCAACGTCCCATCATCAAACACGTTCCTCGCGCAGCGCTGCACAACGCGAGAAAAAAAGAGCGCGTATTCGCCTTCGATAACAATCACATTTGGCGCATCAATATATATATATATATAATAGCACAGTCGGCGCTGTAGGAAGACTTAATGCTCGCATATATACGAGTCCCCGCGCGAGTCGTATACCAAGGCACAAGCTTTCCGGATGGAAAGTCTGAAGATTTGGCAGCGGCGTATATCTCGGGAAAACCGATCCATCATACACACATCATGGATATATACACGATAAGTCGTCGTCGCCGTCGTCGTCGAGCGCTACATACGCAGTAGCGCGTGGGCCGTTTACCTCGCCTCTCTCGTGCGCCTACGCATAAGTATAAGCTCTTCCCTATAGTCGGTCTCTGTTTATCGGTCACTCACACACACAGACACAGACACACATAGGAACACACATAGGAACACACATATTTCGGGTGCGAGAGACTATTTCGAGAGAAGAATGCGTTTAACGCGCTCGCAGTTCCTGCAGTGAGCGCGGAACGACGACGAAAGCCGAGCATGTGACTCAGACTTTTCCAAAAAAAGCTGCATCAGCGGCGCACAAAAGAGACGCGGAAGAAGGAAAGAAAAAGGAGAGAGAGAGAAAGGGAGAGAGCTTTGTTCTCTGCTGCACTCTGTCACCGATGCACGTGTGCACTTGGGTAATAGCGAGATTCGCGTATACACGTGCAGCATGCGTATATATATATATATATATATATATACAACGCAGAGAATCTAACTGGCCTCTTGCCATTATTATGCGGATCCGTATAACTACGACGCAGGGGATTCTTTCCCCCGAATATTTTCCTCGCCAAAGGGGTCGCAAATATATAAAAAAGACAGAAATTTCCTCGTTCGTTTCTGTGTGGGTAAATGTTTGCAATGGGTGAGAGCGATTCTAGGCGCTTGAGAAATATATTATACGCGTCGTCGTCGCGGCTTCTCCTCTGCACAAGCCGCCTTGTCCTACTTTTCCTCGAGAGCCGCGCCGACGACCGTGTCGACTAATACACATCGCCTGCTGCTGCTGCTGCACAGACGCGCGCATCTCTTTTCCCTTTTCATATAATACACATATACATCTCGCATATAATACATATATCTATGTACATACAGCTGCGGTACATGCATATAGGTATATACATGTACCACAGCTGACCTTTGCTTCAGCTCTCCTTTCTCTCTCTCTCTCTCTCTCT
>UELV01081444.1:0-15272 GCA_900490015.1 Megastigmus stigmatizans
ACACATTACATATATATATGTGTGTATGTGTGTATTGAAATTGCAGATTTTCACTGTGGCACGAAGCGTTTGTGTATACATGTCGAGAGGTCGCGATTTCATGCTTTTCTACGCTCGATAAACTTTCTCGATCGAGAGAGGCTCTCCGTGGCGCGCATACACACACAAGCGCGGGGCGGGAGGGGACACCTATAATATACCCGTCTCGCGTAATTCGCTCTACTTTTTCGCGCACGCGTCGCGCCGAGAAAGCGTCCGCGCGGAAAGTGACATTTTATATTGTACGAGATGCTGCTGCTACTATAGGTTTTTTTTCTTTTTCTCTCTTTCTTTTCCCGGAGATATCGAACGATCCGAAAAATGATGCGCGACCAAGTGAAAAAGTGTCATTAGTCAGGGATCTGGTTTGGTGTCCTATAAAAGTCGCGAGAGTTTTGACGAGGCTATATTTGACTTTGTAATGAGATGGATGATCGAGTGCTAAGATCAGAGCTATTAAAGTTGCGAGTCATGGTTATCGGAATGTTTACTGTATAATGGAATAATATGAGAATAGACGGTAGTCGGTGGAAGGTGCAATTGGCGTTTTTTTTTCCACCACTGACACGATTATACCAATGTGATTGACGTTTATGGGGATTCGGTTTGAAACGGTCGATAGCTGCTGTGCTGCGCGAGAGACTTTCTAACAGTCGGCGCGAGAACTTTTTATTGCCATTAAAACGGCTGTTATCTCGGTACGTTTATTGATTAATAAATAATAATTGCGCGTCGGCGGCTTGATTTGTGCTTTGGATGCGCGCTTCTTTTGCTATTTAGAAACAAAGGCTGTGATTTTCATTTGGTGTGTATTGCGTGTATTGTTGGTGGGTAATAGCTCGGAGGATTTCGCAGCGGTGATTTTTGTGCGTTGCGATAATTACGGTATTCCGTGTTGGTTAAATGTTTTTTTTTTTCCTTTTTTGCGGAATTTGTATATTGAGAATATTTGAAATTGCGAGTGACTGTGTGATAATAAAACAGTATATAATTATTAATTGTAATTATGAAATTGGTCTCGATGAATTAAAATTCAATTAATTTAAAGTTTTAATCAACTGAAGCATCACAATAAGTAACACTCGATCGTACTATCGTCGACAACCCGATTACCGTTTATATACATTATTGAACATACACCGAGCTTTGCAAATATCATACTATACAAATTACTATAAAAATAAAGCATGATTTAAACACCTAGTGCGCGGAAAGTGCTCTAATACATTTATCACTTTGTATAATACATTGACCTTATAATTTAAAAAATTGCAAGATATAAATTGTTGACCATTGTTATTCTCAATTCGCACTCTAACGAACCCATCGCGGTCACTCAAAATCGCTCGTCTCGAAAATTCCACCGATTCAGAACGAAAAAAAAATCGGATAAATATGATCGTCACTATTAATCGGTCTGAATTTTCGATCCTTAGCGAATTCAAAAGCCGCGCGCGTCAAATAATATATCACTTGCGACACTTGTATACAAATCGTAAACGCACTCTCCGTTGTCACCT
Organism: Megastigmus stigmatizans; assembly: GCA_900490015.1. Classification (NCBI taxonomy): domain Eukaryota; kingdom Metazoa; phylum Arthropoda; class Insecta; order Hymenoptera; family Megastigmidae; genus Megastigmus; species Megastigmus stigmatizans. Next base: position 1,560 of record UELV01081444.1, read on the forward strand.
TTGGCTGCATATCCGCGCATAAAAGTTTTTGTGTCGAGACCAAATAGAATGAAAGATTGACAGAAACACCGCACAACAAAATCACAAAAACCTTTATACGCGTACAGCAAAGTGTATGTGTTGTGTGTGTGTGTGTGTGTGTGTGATAAACTAACCGCGCATCCCGGGCGAATTCTCATGATGAACGGCAGTAAAGCCCGCTGGGGCCTCGCGTACGCCTTTGGGGTTTCCTAGTCGCGGGAAAACGTGGACTCAAACTTCGGCCAATAAGCCGGAACGCCGGCGTTATATAGGTACGGTGTTGGCGGCTGGCTTGGCCGCTTCACCCCACGCGCTTACCTCAAACACGACGGCGGCGGCGGCGGCGGCGGGGGCCTGTAACGTGGGGGCCCGAAAAACGCTCCAGTAGTGCTGGTAGCGGGGCTTCTTTCTCTCCCCTCTCTCTCTCTCTCTTTCTCGATACATAGGACACATGCACACGTCCGGAAGAAGGCAGCTGCTGCTGCTGCTGGTGCCCAGGATTCCCCCGTCCTCGGCGTATAGTCCTTTCCTTTCGCCTTTCTTCCGACAGCGACACATATACACATCGTGCAGCGTGTGTGCGCGAGTGTGTGTGTGTGTGTCTGTGGTTGAGCGGCTGCTTTCTTCTCGCGCCGGCCGAGAGTAAGAGCGATATTGTGTGTTGCTGCTTGTGTGGTGTAAAGAGACTTCTCGAGGGTTCTTCGCTGCTGGATATTGCCGCACAGTTTGCAGTTTACGGGTTTGCTCGTTTACAGTCTCAGTTGGAGATTATTGTACTTTGGGTTATTGGAGGTTTGTAGGGTTCAAGATGAACGACGATGGAATATCTATCGATGGCTTGAAAACGAAGTATCGGATAACACGTATTAACAATCTGTCTGAATGTCGATGTAAAATTAATTATTGTATACCAGTAATATGGTTACTACAGTTATAAAATATCGCATACACACACAAAAATTTCCTTGAATCATGTAAATATTTACTTGAATGCACAGTTTCAAAATATTAAATTCAATAAACAATAAGTTTCTTTAGTATAACTTATAAATAATAATTTTAATAATATTTATTAAAATAGTATACTTGTTGGAAAATATTAAATAGTTCTTAAATTTACAACTAAACTTGTTTATATTCAAAATAACAACAAGCAATGCAACTCCAACAATTTGCATCTGCATCTTGAAAAATTTGTCGAGCATTAAAATTCAGAAAAGAAAATTTTCAGCGATAGGTATATAGTCTTCCCGGATAGAAGCGCTATAACGCCGGCGGTTATTTTTCGAGCGCCGATTTGTCATGCAACACGTTAGAGCGCCGCTCTAAATACAGAGTGTTTTTCCAACACGTATAGGCCACACGGCCGAACATTCCGTTGCGAGATATTGAAAGAGTGTGTGTGTGAGAGAGAGAGAGAGAGAGAAAGGAAATATTATTATTATGGGGAAATCGAAAATTACACTACCAGGTTGATTTCGCGCGGCGTTACGCAACCGAATGTGAAACTTACATTGTCATTGGCAGGACTTATGAGTTTATAAAATATAATGGTGGTGGCTGCGAAGGCAAGGCTGCAATTATTTCACTCGATTAGCATCGAAATCCCATAAATTAATACGGATGAAAAATTATCTCTTTCCTCTCTCTCGGAAAGTATACGTCCGCTGGACGGAGAGTGTCAAGTAGATAAAGGATGTGATTTGGTCAGACGCTCTTCAGCTATCGATGTTTTGTTGCTATTTATATAAAGAAAACGTGATAGTCCTGTTTACATATCGCTTCCAATTTATAATTGCGGATACTTAGTGTCTAATTAAATCATGTTGCGCGCATCACGCGAGTAGCTTCCACTAATCGGCATCGCTTCAGGGAACCGCGTTTAACAAATCTAACTGAATTCGGTTTATTAATCGAGACTCATTAATCCCCTTTAGCATACGGCACACATTTAACGCGATATTCCCTTGTTAGTTATAACGTTTCCAAATTCAAAATCGACGAAAAGTTATGCGCCACGATCGTCGGCGGCGATCTATAGAAAGTCAATGATGCGCAACAAGCCACGTTTTAGAAAATACTTTTACCCTTATCTAACACTTATATTACACACATACAGAAAATAGAAGAAATTTCGATTTAGCCGTACATTCTATTTTTCTTTAACGTTCAATTCGATACCGCACAATTTTCCTTGACGCATCACGTAGTAAGAAGAGGCACACATTTTGTGGCAGTCGGGTAAAATGTTATATGGTGGAAAACGACTCGTTATTAATTGGTGTGGATAAGGTTCAGTAATCTCGGCTGTATTTTGCACGTGAAAACGAAAGTAATAATCGAGTGCCTTTCATCTGTGTTAGGAGCATCTCTCGGACTGTCCGTATATAACGGCTAACTTTTCCTCCTTTATATTCATATGGCGCTTTTAACATTCTTCGCGGTGGGTAAAATAATAATTTTAATCTTTTTACCGTCGTTCGTTGGCTTCTGGTACTTCCGTTTTTTCTTAACTGGTACGGCCCCCATAAAATATACTAAAGCAGGAAGTGTGGAATTTCTCCATTTCGCGAATAATCATTTAGCGGGATCGCTTTTGTTTAATTCATTTCGATGGGGTTTTAAATTGAATGTAGTTTTTAAGATCTATGCGATGCTTTTAAAGAGTGCAATTTTGTTGCACTTAAATGTACGTGATTGAATAATTTAGAAACGCCTGGAGGGTTTATGTGTATAAGCGGTTTAATAAGGTTGTATATTACCAATTATTTGTATTTACATGTTTAAATTGAATTTAATAAATCTTTTTTTTTAAATTTATTACAATAACTTTATTACTATAATATGCAGATAATTAATTACCTTTTAATCGACTTTTTTTAGTCTTACAATTATTTGTACACCAACAATATATCTACTTTTATACTGAAAATTGTTTTTACATGCTTATTATGAAGTGTCACAAAGTTATCTCCTGAGATCCATCTCAATACTCGAAAGAAATTCAAAATAAAAACTTTTCCAAAATGCAAAATTTAAGTCACAACCAATTATCCTTAATTGGGCTACGGCTATGTCGCACGCACATAAAGTTAAAAATACTCGATCGGCATCAACAATAATCGGCATATAACGACGTCGTTACAAACACCCGTTAATGAACTTAGCGTGTGAATTTCCTAACCATGTCATTAAAAAAAAAAAAAGAGAGAGAAAAAAGAAGAAGAAAAAAAGACACAGAGGAAGTGTTAAATTTATCGCACTTCCTCGTTTACTCAAGAACCATAACTCGCGCAAAAAATGAGCTAAACGAGCTTTACGATGACGCGCTGCGCATGTACACCTTTAGTAACTCCGGCTCCCCCTCTGCGTAAAAAAAAAGAACAACAGAGGTGCATAAACAAAGAGTTCGCGTGAAGTTGTCGAACTTTCAACACCGGACCGACGCCGTTTTGTTTACGCGTGCCTGGTAATCCCACAAAAGGATCTTCGGCTTTGGTCATAGCGCCACCTCGGTCAACGGTCCTCTATGCAAGATTTCTCAAGTTTTCCCAGGCAAAACTTAAATTATATTGGAGAAACGATCGTTACCGATCATTACCGGTTTATACAGAGAAATAAGTTTTCCGTGTTCAAGTTACATTTTGGAGTTGCGAAAATTTTCGCTGTAATAAAGGAATTATTCATCGGGCCTCGAAAGGAGTGATTTGATCAAAGTACAGAGGGAGAAAGAGGAAAAAGACAGAGACGCGCAGAGAGAAAGGGAGAGTGAAGAAAAAAAAGAAACAACGAAATATAACGGATACACGAGGCGAGAGAGAGAATGAAAAGTGAAAGATGCATCGCGCGTATCAGGCCGCAGGGAGGTAAGTGCTCCTCCTCGTCGTCGTCGGGTTTCTCCCCTTCAACACCGCTGCGGCCAATGTGCGCAGCTACATATATAACTGTATATACGGATCGTTGTGTATATACCTTTAGGCGCGCGCGCGCGAGAGAAAGTGATCGAGAACAGGACGGACCGGCCGCCGCCGCGTATATACCGTCCAGCTAAAAGAAAGAGCTGCTGCTTGGCTGTCTTTCGCGCGCATTGAAGTTCACGCGCGTCGCAAGGTTACGTAGCAAGGTTATACTGCCGGCCGACGGCTCTTGTCGTTTCACTCTCTCTCTCTCTTATCGAGGCTCCCCTTCTACTTTATAATGCTGGTTTTGGGCGCGCGAAAATTGAGTCGAGAGATGGGGAGAGTGAACGACTTTCGACGCGGACTGGTAAGTAAGTAGTGTGTGCAGAAATTGTTGAATAGGTGAACTTCTTTTTTTTTTCTCTCTCTCCTCAGTTTTGTGCAGGTTGCACTTGTTTTTGAGTTGCATCTAGGTTAAAAATCAGTCTTAGCGTGGGACTTATTCATGAAAGTATAATAGGTATTGAAAATATTTAAAAAAAAAACCACAAAGTTTTCTAGTTTATATAAATAATTAAAGTTTCTTAAATTTATGCTTATTAGAAATTTCGACTATATAGGATCTCAAAATGACAAAGCATCTTTTTATATCTGCCCAAAGAACTGTACGAACTTTCATATATAGTCGCTTTGTTTCACAGCACATTTTCTAGAGCTCTGAAGAGGTGCTCGACTATAAAGATGAGAAGACTTGGCCAAATGCGCGGCTGCGGTGACCACACACCACGAACCTTCTTTAATTTCGTTAGCTTATGACGCGTTCTGCCACAGTGCAGCAGTCGTATGGTCGTGACTCGAGAAATCGGTAACGAGCGATTTTAGCACGGAGAGGAATCATAAGTCCAAGCCACATTGATTTCGCGCGAGAGCTTCTATCGGTTCTTTGAACTTTTAGTTTATGAACTATTGTCCATATTGAAGATAAAAAGGTTTTTACTTGAAGAACTTGATGAAAAAAAAAACTCAATTGTATGCTTGGACAGTTGACAATTCAATTAAAACTCTGTCTCTAAAGCGATTATAATAGTTTCAACCACGATATCCAAAGCACATACAATTCAACCTGTTGATTTCATGAATTCGATTTGTTAATTCGAAGATATATATATATATACACACTCGAACGAGGTGCCGAGAAACGTGAAAATATATCGTGTTTTCGCCGTAATTTTCCACTGCACATCCGACAGGATAGATCAAACATGGAAAGTCGATAGATGTTTTATTGCCCGCATGGGAGACACGTGCGTGTATACAGTCTTGTATAGTAAACAACCGTATAGCTGAACCGGTGCCTCTTTTTTCATGCTCGACTGTGCAGCTTCGCGTTTCAACGCGTCAACAAAAGTCAAAGTGTTCACGGCTGCGTGTGTCGTTTTAGCTTATATCCTAGATTCTCCGCAATTGAATCGCGTGTCGCGTTAACGATCTTTTTTTTACACGATTTGCGTTGCTCGCGACACTATTATTGCTCTTTGATAAAGTCGTATTCGATAAACAGATCGGTTTGAATATGCGGCTTGATAAATTATACACTTGAATGCGTTATCTATAAGTTAATAGAAATACGAAATGTATATGTGCGTATCTTGTATACTACAGACGCTATCATGTACACAGTAAATTACAGCGTTTTTATAAATCATGTATCATCAAGCTACAAATTATGCAATGATACACTCGAAACGAGAACAATCGCATTCGGAATAATTATACAAACAATGAAAATTTCCCTAGAGCGCGAGTCGTTTATCAGGAAACGCTCATCACCTCCACGCCGCACGAATCGCCTTCAGCGAAGCCATTTTTCTCACACATCCACGGTAATTTATGCGCACATTTAGCCGAAAAGCACTAAAAGAAATCTTTAAACGGCCATATAATGCAATATTAACTCCCCATATCCTTACTCTCGCGTAAGACCTACCGCATCACTTTATCCTCTGCTTCGCATATACACCGCTAAGAGAAAGAAAAAAAAAAAGCATCACAAGCTCGTATACATATTAATTTGGGCATAGGTTCGAAAGCTGCGCCTCGTACTCGCGCCTCGTAAAAAGGACCTGCTGCCGTTGGCCGCGGCGAAATTTAAAAAGGAAACGAGCCAATCCGTCACGTTTTTTGGCAGATGTGCAGCCAATGAGTGTATACGTATATAGTCGCCTCGGGGAGAAATTTCACGTCGACTTTCATCAAGGCGCGCGCTGCACATGTACACCGAATTCTCTCTCTTTCCTCTCTAATTACTCGCGGTGTAAGACACGGAAATGTGTTGCGAGTTGACCGTGGGTCTTAACGAGCGCTTAGGTGGCCGATAATGGATTACCATACAAAAGCGACGGTTAAACTTGAACAGGAAAAAAAACAAAAAAAAACAGTGCCTTCGCCGCTGGTATATATGCACACGCCTTCTCCGTGTGCAGCCTGCTCCTTTTTTTTCCACCTTTTGCCTGCGCTTACCTGAAAACTTGATGGCGCTGTTGTGTTGTGTTGTTTTTTTTTTCTTCTTCTTCGCCTGCACTTCTTCAAAGGTGGTGATTTAGGGCCTGGGAGGTGCAGCGCGCTTCCACAGCTTGTTATACACACCATGTAAGTCGTGTGTATGCTCTATAGAATTTTACATTCTCTGATTAGTGTGCGCTTGTTTTTCTTTTTTGGTTTAGTGCCGATAGTACGGACGCTTGTGTGGGATTAGTTGTTGCATAGTATTGAAGTTTAATTGCCTTTTAATTGTGCGTGTTCGATTTTAAAATGTGTGTCTTTGCGATCCAGGGATTTTCTGATTTTAGTTGCCCGGCGAGGTAACCGTTGTGAAAATTCTGGGATTTTATACGCGAATTTGTTGTGATTAACGACCGATTTATGTTTTGCTGAGATTTCACGGTCATATTGGCAGCTGACTTCGTTAAACATTGAACAGCTTAACTTAATTTGAAATGTTATTAAATTCGCTTAATTCTGACCGAACAAATTTGAAAGATTTAACATGTAGAAAAATCTAATCTGAAATAGTACATTTCGATACTAGTACGATAATTGTAAATTATGCAACTAGTGGGCGAAGTAGATTATCTCGACGAGGGTGAAGATTGTCGCCCGAGCGAAGCGAGATAACCTGAGTGCACTTGTTGCGTATAATATTTTTCCATACAACGTGCGCAAAGACCTATTTTGCACGCGTATGCGTGCGCAACATCGTACTTTGCGCACGGGGTTCGGAAAAATCTATTTCTCATTCGTGTAGCGAAATAGTACATTACACAACTAGTGGGCGAATGAGATAATCTCGCGTAATGTACTATTTCCACATTTTGTGCGCAAAGTTTGATTGTGCATATGTATGTAAAATCGGTCTTTGCGCACGTTGTATGGAAAAATATTGTACACAACACGTGCGCTTAGGTAATCTCCTTCGCTCACTATTTGCGTAATCTACTATTAGAACGTGTGAGAAGCTCAATTTAACGGATGCGTTATTTTTCCCGCGTGGGTTATATCGAGCTCCTCAAACGGAGTGTTATAAAAATATTTGTACAGGTTATACCGCATATACTAATATAAATTTTGTTTAGAGAAATTCAAGATAGTAAGACTACACAATTTATTAAAAAAAATTTTTAAATTTGAACGGTCTAAATAATGTAAAGTTGTATTTCAACATATAAAGAGTTGGTATCTGATTATACTTTCTAAATTTAAAGTAGTGAAAATTTCGCTGATTTCGTCAGTAAAATTGAATTTACTGATAAACTAGTTATTTTGACTGAAAAATCAGTTAAATATTCACTGCATTTTCAGTGGATATTCATCTACTGAAAAATCAGTCAATAATTCACTGATTTATCAGTCAAAATTAAATATGACGAATGTAGAATTAATAAAAGTAGTTGTTCATGGAGATAATTCATCATGGAAAACAATTAACAAAATAATTTGCTTAACACAAAATATCAACCAAGGAATTTATTTCGATCGAGAAGTATGCTTCTTAAAACGGCTTTTAAAGGTTAGAATTCGTTTTTCATTTATATCTCGAAAACTCCTCTAGCAAAACGGACCAAATTGTTTGTCATTCCTACCAGAAATCGATACTTTCATATCTGTAAGAAAATTTTATAAATAAATCTCATTTTTGAGGTTCAAATTCGTGTTATTTTTTGTCATTATCTGAGAAACTGTTAGAGTGAGTGCTACACGGACAATATTACGTTTTTAGAGTATATATTACTATTTATTGTTGCGTTTATAGTGCTTAGTGTTTAGTGAGCTACGTATTAATTATGGAAATTAATACTTGTTCTTGAGTCCTCTAGTGTTCAATATAATAAATCGTCCTGTACGAACTGAAGGTGACTTTGATCGATTCAACTTTTTGTATTTTTAAATTCGAGTATTTATTATTTGAACTTGCGCCCCCTAGTGATTGATATAACAAATAATTCTACGCAAAATGCGTCTTATGCGACTTAAATCCTGTTTTTTCTTTGTATATGATTGAAATTAGAAACTATTGAGGAGGATGGGGGCGCAGGATACTATTACAACATCAGTTATCACTCCTATTAAGTGCATTTTAATTAAGCATATACGGTAAAAGAAAGTAACCATAAACTGTAGTCCTAATAGAAATTAATTGCAAAAAATTTGTTTTCATACGCGGAAAAGCAGCGGATATAATCATTCTAAATCTCAGCCTACAATTAGTCTTTACTAAAATTTAATTAGATAAAAATGTAAATAGACCAAATTGCCCACCAAATAATATTTATCTGCAAAAACTATTATTAGATCACAGATTCGATCCGTAAAATCCTTCATCTGGCTCATCCTAGACACGATGGATACATATCGTATAGCCAAAGAAAAGACTCAATAGATGTACATCTATTACTTGTAGTAACGGCGCGCAATGTCATAATCGCGTGTAAAACAAAAATTCTAGACACGCGCGCGTCGTTCGCGCAACGATCGCGCGCACGCGCTCAGCGAAATTCCATCACGAAAGTATAGCCGCAAGTGTCTAAAAGGAAAATCCACACGGCAATATAATCACGAAACAATACGACCGACACCTCGCACAACCAGCAGCGCGTCAAAAAGTCTATACACCCGCACGCATCCCACATTGGCTCTTTATGCCTCTCGCGTGTAATGCCAAGGTCGAGCACCGACTTACGCGCGTCCATTACCCGCAGCGACTATAACGGAGAAAAGTGAAAACTGCATTACGCACATGCTATATATCCAGGATGTGGAGCAAGATGCGACTATAGGTCGTGATGTATCGAACAACTTGGCACTCAGCTAATTCATCCAGATTCTTTCTTTTTATTATATTATCTTGCTCTTATACATTTTGACACGATTCTCACAGTTCCGCGAATCGCCGATTGACGTCATCCCTTATACAGCCGCAACAGCTGTTACACTCTATTAGAAAATCGAGGAAGGTGGGATCGTTGACAATCTTTCGCAACTCGGCGACGACGAAGATTCGGAGATTGCGAGTTTCTCTTGCGGTGGTTGGAGTGGATCCACGGGGAATTTCTTCCGAGTAATGATTTTTAATCACTCGTTTGGATGGAACGGAGATATACACTTGACGAGGTGTTGGGATGTTGGCTTTGTTTGCCGACCAGATGCTCGTTATCTTATTCTGGGCATATTAAAACAGTTGCCTTATGTAAATGCGAGGAAAAGAGGCCGGTTATTCAGCAATCCTTATTTGACTCTAATCCATGGCGTGGAATTCGAAGCTTTCTTTTTGAGGCCGTTATTACGTTATATATACATACTCGAGATATAATTGATGCTTCGAATCATACGCGAAATGTAATTTTCGTGTTTGAATTTCTAAGTATATTTATATAGCTCGGATTGCGATTCGATGTTCGTGTCTAGGTTGATTATACGCTTTATTGAATTCAGTTTGTACTAATGAGCCATGAGAAAGGTAATATACGTTTTTTTTTCAATCCGTCGTGTATGTTATACCAGAACGCTTTTCTTCACTTTGTTAGTGATTATTCACTTTATATTAGTTACTTTTTGTATCTTTTCAGCACAATCTTTACATTATCTGTGACTTTATATTATTAAAAAAAAAACAACTAAACTTTCTAAAAAACGCTAAAATCCAGACTTTTATAATCCACAACGAATTACATATTTTGAGCCTTAAAACGGAAATTTCACGTCGTTACACATATATGCTGAAACAGCGAGAGCGTATAAATCAAAAAGCGAACAACATGTTTTGGCAGATAACCAAAAAGTCCTTAATTTGTTATCGTACGCAGAAATCACCCGCCGCGATCTTATTTTTACCCCCCAACACCTCAACATATTTCCTCCGCACTTTCTCCACACCTAAAGCACATTATATATATATATATATATATATTTCCGATCTGAAAACATCTGCAGAAGCGCGTCTCTTGCGAAGAAATCAAAGCACATACATGCGTGCAATTCAACGACTCGCATGCGAGCCTCGTGCAATATACGACGGCGGCTCTGGGCTAATTGATAATTTTCATACGTGGGTCGGATCGATCGATTGGCCAATGCATATCCAGTACGGCTCCGCGCTGCTCGTTTATTAATAAATACGGATCGTCGCGCGAATATATCTAACTTTCTCATCGAGAGAGTGTATCTATACACGAGCTACTCTGCATACGGTAAGGTTCGAGTGTATTTCCATCTCTCGATCGGAACGCGTTTTCACTCGGACGAGATAAATAAATTTCCTCCGAGGTTTTGTGTTCGCGCCGCTGTTTGTTATCACGATCCATGATGTATGTATACTTCAAGTGTATATACCCTCCGGTGTCAGTCGAATGCTGCGGTGTATTGTATGGTTGTGTAATTCTGGACCAGATTTCTGGAAGTTATTTTTCTTTTGCTTTCCGTTGCATTGGCTCTTTGGAAGATTGACGGTCCATCGAATTGTTACGCCACTTGGTCAAGTTCGATTGAAGTAGTGTGTGTACGTAATTTTGGACGGGTTATCGTAATGGTATAGAATTTTATACCATGAATAAGTTGGTACTGAAAATTTATCTTTCAAGTTTAAGCAGCTTTTTGCGTGACCTGTACGTTCATAAGGCATGCTATTATTTTAATATGTAACCTAGTCATTTGGTAAATTGAAAAATATACCGTATGATTAACTAATTTTCTATTTTGACCGCGCTGTTAAGTGTTACTTACAATGTTTCGCTCGAAACTACATTTTTCAACAATTCTAGGAATCTAAATTTTGGGCTAGTTGATTTAATGTTTCCTTAAATATATAATTTATACAATTATCTCATTAAAAACAGAATTGTAAATTCTTCTTGGAGTCGGAAACAATTATATATTGAAAGCCATTCTGGGACTCGATACTTTTTACTTTTCAATAATATATATTTTTCTATTTCGTGTAATTTTATTTTATTTTACAAAATTTATAAAATATAATAAATAATATTTATGTATTCCTTAAAAAATAACATTGTATTTGTTAAAAATGTAAACTTGTGTTCGCTTATTCAATCACTAGACATTGAAAATAATGATTCCCAATTGGACTGTTTTAAATTAAACTACCCATAGAAGCCCATAGAAGCGAAAATCACTCCTCTTTTTTTACGGATTACGTAAATTGAGAAAGTATATTATACGCCGTTCCAGTAGATCGACAAAAAGTAATCGTCTAATCCCACGAATGGTTACTTTTCTGCATCGCGCCTACCTTAATACATCTTAATTTACGCTATATAGTCCGTACTAATTAAAGCATATTTCATTCAATCATCGCTAACGAAGAAATTAAAAAATGAAGCCTTATTAAACTCGACCGATAATATTAATTGCAAATAAAAGCTTCAAGACTTTGCTACATCGACTACATAATTTCAGGCACTAAATATATTTTTTAATGTAAGACGTAAAAAAAAGTATCCACATCGGCTTCATCAGCTCCTATTGTGCCATCAAACTCTTTCAAAGCGAGTCCAATCAATTACCGAAATGGAACATGTATATAGTCAGCAACAGTCCAAAGTACCGCAGAGAGGCCATAAAAGTCAAATCGGTTAAGTTATACACTCGAGCCGCGCCACATTCCGGTGCTCTCTTACTCGTCTCCTTCTTCGTTCGTCATTATAATATTATTCGATCGCGCCCGACGTAACGATATATTTTCGTCGATATATTTTCTCCCCTACCTCGAAACGCCAGCATTACTCACGATGTCTATCTACCCACGGACACGATAAGAGCTCGACTGTGCATATATACACAGACACTTGCTACGGTACTGAAGTGGAGAAATTTCACCTGGACTCCGCGCGTTGCTCCTTTCTTTCTTTCCTTCCTCTGTTTTTTTTTTCGATTGCCTGCTACAACTCCTAGTGATCTTTTCTTCGAGTTCGTGTATATATACCAGGTGTCCGAAAAAAAAAGAAGGCTTACGTAATATCCCCCTCCGCATAATAATCGTGCGCTCGATGTTATACTTTCCTCGTGACCGGTGGATTCGTTCGAGGAATGTATAATGACCGTTTCGTCGACTCTCGAGATGCAATGGACTTCTTTTGGGCTTTTTTTTTGAGAGAGAGAGAGAGAGGGGGGGGAACGAAATTGACACGAGAGAGGATAGTTGCAGAAATTTCGCCTCGGCACGAGATACTTTATATATATGTATAGGTGAAAGAAAATTGGGCGGTTAAAAGCGTTTGCGTGCATTTAATGCAGTATAGTTTTTGGAAGGGATCGGGGATGTAATTGTCGTGTTATTCGGAAGCGCAGATCCGTGTCGACCTTGCGAAGCTTGACGATCGATTTTCAAGCTTGATGATGAGAGGCAGGATATGTCGAGGAATCAACGGCGGCTATAACCGAGCATATTTTTGTACCATATTACGTCAAGGAGCATTATAATGCTGCGGGCCGTTTGTGAACTTTCGAAAATTTCTCTTGTTTAAAAATGGACAAAAAATAAGATTAATAACGCCGCGGCGCTTAATATCGGACCGGGCAATATGTATCGAGTTAACGAGAGGGGGGGGGGGGGGAGGAGAAAAAAATGACTTAAAGGCGAGTTTGAGTCGTTGCGCTCGTAATTTGATGCTGGGAACGAGAGAGGAAAAAAAATTGTTTCCTGGTGGGCTGCGAGCCGCGTAGCCGAAACTTTATAGGCACATTGTTTAACTGTTAAATATTTATTAATGGAGGAACTGGGTATATACTTGGATCAGTTGTATTCAGACTATATAATTATGTGTATATATAGTTTATGAATGGCGTATGAATGATTGTTACGAATGTGGAGTTAGAGCATTGATTTTTCGACTAAACGTGAAAAGAACATTGAACTCATCGATGCTTTAAACATATTATATTTTAAAAAGAAGCAAATAAAGTAACGACAAAATATTTAGTCTTTATTTTCTATGAATTGCAGTTTCGTAATTTATTCTTTAAGATTTTATTCTTCTGTAGGTAGTATATATGGGTTTCCAGATACATTATACAAAATTAATATCACAAAAAGTGATCAACCATAGCTGCTCGTTTACATATATTTATATGTATATATATTAACCCTTAAATGACACTGGGGGTCCGAAAGACCCCAGAGTGTTTTTGACCGAAAATTTTTCAAAGTTACGCGCCACTGTTTGCTTTGTGGTGCCATAAATAACCAGCATGCTTGTTTCATTTATTTCATCCTTTTTTCATC
>UELV01081446.1:0-10569 GCA_900490015.1 Megastigmus stigmatizans
TTCATAAATTTCTTGATTGTATGCTTCGTGCGCAGCGTCCAATTCCGCCATCTTGGATTCTAAAAAGTGGAATGCCACCATTTTTTCTTCCGTGGTGCAAGAACTATTATCCATCTTTGTGTTGAAAGCTGTGGACGCTTTTGTAAAAGCAGTACGTAGTGCCTTTCTTCGTTTTTTGAGAGATTCCATTTTCTCTGTTGTAAATACACGCACTAATGATTAATACACAATCCAACTGTCAAAATCACAGGTCCTGTCACGGTCGCCAATTGTTAATAAACAGGGTAGATCTTGAAATAAAACGGCGAGATTCTAATAAGTAAATGGAAATATTTATTTTACAAGCTTACTTTTCGCAAATATAATAAAAAGACCCGAGTCGTGCACCATCAAGCTCCGCTCTCGCTTGTCGCTCGGTGCGATCTGATTCCGCGGCGCTACATTCGCGCCTTCCTCTCTTCAAGCGGTGTTGCCGTTACAACCTTACACGCTGGAGCGCATATCTATATATATATTCGCCCAGCGACAATGCTGTGACTCCGCGACACTAGGTATGCTGCTTATTAAAATTATCAATTAGCCGTATGAGGTTCACTGCGCATATCTTCTGCATCAAATAACACTCTTACGAAAACCAGCATTACTATATACTATTGAAAGCAATTAATCCGATTCTCACCGAGCTTGTCTAGTTTGACTAGGAAGTGCAACCTCTTAGCTCCTCTGATTCGTGCAGACTTGCAAGTTGGACGTCGAGCCAACCATTTAATTGGAAATGAATAGTCGAAAGGAAATCGGGTTTCTCATCGAGTGGTCCATTCCCTCTTTTCTCTCTTTTCCCAGAATCTAGCTCTCTTATTGAACCTCCGCAGTCTTCTTATCAAATATCAGAGTCGGTCAAATCTGAAGCTTCTTCTATCGTTTCCTTCGCTCTTTCCAGACCTTTCTCGATTCCCACTTCTTCTCTGAGGTGCACTATTCTATTTAACAAAATTACTATTCAAACATTTAAGCGTTTAATTCCCAATATCTTAATTATTGATCTCCATAAAACTAACGGCTGTCGGTATCGCATCAAAAGTTTGGAGGGATATTCTCTAAATGTACGAATCATATACGATAAGAGTGGAACAGTAATTTAGAAAAATTTAATAGCAGATATAAAATAAAGCTTTCGCAATTTTATCTATTAATTAAATCGTTGCAACGTAGATTAAAATTCGATCTTATTCCTAATAAAAAAAATTCTAGCTCTTTCAATTTTATATTGTCAGACTTTATGACAATGTTTATCATAAACTAAAATTTGTATCGTCGTTGGATGAATTTCGGAAGCCATATAAAGAGTGGAAGCACACTTTTACGATAGTTGTTAATCTTCAAGATAAAATAGCACTTAGATTGTATTTTCGATTTCTATTAATTTAGTAAGAGTACATACGTATCAAACTCATTCTAAGATACATACACCGATTTAAATTAGCTTTATTTAATTGTGATAATTTTTGTTATTAAATAATGAGTGAGGAGAGTGATGGTTGTAAGATAAATTGAGTAGTTTTCGCGCGATTTTAACCTTTTGAAAAGTTTTATAAAAAAATGTTTTTAATATATAACTAATTTCCCCGTTTATTTGGTTTGCAGTCATAATAAATTTTGATTTTTCTTAAAGAATTTTACATTAACAATCTGTGATCGCACAAGATGCAATAGTTCATAAGTCTGAAGGTTTGTTTTTATTGTCTATAAAAAAACTGTGATATGTGAAATGTGATTTTTCTACTTTTATATGGTTCTTATTTTGACTGTTTAGTCTGTCTGAGGAGGAGGGTATATATTTACAAACCCTCGAAACGTCGCAAAATATTAGAAAATAAAGAAATTTTGCAGTAATGTATTCCCTGAGGATCAATAAATTCATTCAACATTACAAACTCATTCTGCTTTACCTTGATGTACATACTTACACTAGCTAAGTAAGGTATTATTGCAATCGATTTCTATAGCGAGTCAACCGTATGTATATCCTCACATAAAACCATATAACAATTTTCAGGTAATTAGCTTGAGAAATTTATTTATAAATTTGTAATTAAATTAAATATATCTTTGAGAATTTGTGTATTTATTATAGATTGTATATTGTAAAAAAGATCATTAAGATCGATCTAGACTGATAAAAAAGTAATGAGAAATAAATGAAAATTTAACAGTCCGTTGTATAATTGATTACATAAAAGCCTTTAAAAATTTTACTCATTTTACCAATCCGTTTCAAGTCTATTTTTTTTTATGTATTTCAATATATTTTTTGTTCTATAATTTTGAAAATATACGTCTTCCAAAATGCAAAATTTCTGTATAGAGGAATACAGTGGAATATACAAACCAGTGTCTTTGCTTAGAACTTGTCAAAATATGGAACTTTAAAATAAAATTGACCTGGAAAGGTGTAGGGATAATTGAAAAGAATAAGGGTGAAGTTTACTGTAGTAAGTGGAAACATCAAGATTTCGTGCGACCATTAGTAGTGAAGATTGCAAAATATTACTTTAAAAATGTTTCCCCCCTGTATACTGGTAAATTCGTTTAGAAATCTTTACAAAGTTGTAGAAATTTACATAAATTATATATAGTTTTATACGTTTTCTATTGATATTCATTGGGGGTAGCCGTTGGTTCAATACCTACATTA
The DNA here is from genome assembly GCA_900490015.1 of Megastigmus stigmatizans. Taxonomy (NCBI): domain Eukaryota; kingdom Metazoa; phylum Arthropoda; class Insecta; order Hymenoptera; family Megastigmidae; genus Megastigmus; species Megastigmus stigmatizans. The sequence continues at coordinate 2,696 of UELV01081446.1, forward strand.
TTGCAAATTATGTATCAAATTCGAATTTCCCTTTCAATATATATAAATCCTTTATTCGTATACGTTTTCATCACTATTCGTAGACATTTTTAGATCATGTCTTATGAGTTTTGTTCGGTGTTTTTCTTTGAACCTGCATCCAGTGATAAATTAAAATCTCGTTTATCAAAGAGAAAACATATGGAAAATTGTTGAATTATCCGTCTCTGATCTTCCAGACGGCTGCCGTCAGATATGGGAAAGCTCAAGAGTTCGCTTTTACAAAGGCGTCGCAGCAGCACAAAGCACCGGGATTCGCTTCGGCGCGGCGGAGGTATAGCGGCGGTGTAAGTTTCTCTCCCGTAGCCGCTGGATTAGGTGGTTTCTCCCTCGCGTTATATATACATATATACATCTATAGGACCATACACGCGTACACATATATACCCCCGGCGAAGGCTGCAACGTAAATCTCGTAGATGGGATCCAGCGGCATCTAATCCCCTATTAAGAAGACTACGAGATAGACAGAGTCTAAGGCACAAGAGAGTGAGAGAGAGAGAGAGAGAGAGAGAGAGAGGGACAGAGTGTGGGACTAAGATAAAGATCGATCTTCTTCCTAATCCTTCATTTTGCTTTTAAGCTACACCCAACACGTGGCCGTAAACATAGAGACGATAAAGACATCGTTCAATACGCAAAAGCAGTGAAAATCCCTTACGCGGTGAGATTTTCGCGCGTGGATCGGCTTAAAAGCTGTGCGCGTCTCTCTCTTTCCATAAGACGCAACCCTTTAAGATTTCACGGCGGTTAGGGGATATAAATTATACAAGGCGCGACAGACGATTGAATGGCGTACGCGAGATGACGGTATAAAGATGTAATGCCTTACTTTACTCTTGGCTGATGTGCGGCTGTTTCGGAGAGCTAATTAAATTAGGATTAATATCTTATGATTTTAATTAAGGAGGCTTGCTCGTGAATATATCTGAGCTTGCGAAACTCTAGCTCGGATAGTTTAAAATTACATGAAATTAATTTGCGCGATAGTCATTGAAAACTTTGTATTTCCTCATGGCTAAAAACTAATGATATCCTCATCAAAAATTGATAATAGAGCACAGAGTCATATCATCAATATATAATTTATACAATGATTGTTTTATTTAACTTTATTTAGTGTTTTTCATCGTGTCATGCAATTAAAAATGTTTTGATTTAACAGCTATAGTTTAATTAAATAATGGAATCAATTAATTTAATTGGACAATTTAGTTCCATAATCTAAACATCTATCTGCAGCGCACGTTCCCTCCAAGGCGGCGGCGTCATATACGTATAAGGCGCAAATACATCAAGTAAAGATAATTAGATATCGCGGAGAAATGATAAGCGAGGTGTACGTATATCGACCGGGTGCACAGCTATGAATCATCAATTAGTTTTACTATCGATTTATGTAATTTGATGGTAGCAAATGATAAAGTTGTTACTTTCGCATATATTATTTGGATTTATTTGATCATGCAGTGTAGGTATATTTACTTTTTTAAAGTGAATTTTCGTATTCAACCAATCACATTTAATTTTTAATTATTATTCGCATGAAATTCATATCGAACGAAGTATCATATTTCGAGTTTGCCGGGTATCGACAGATATTTGAGACTGTTTGGGTAGGATTGAGCAAGGTTTAGTCATTGAAATAAATTGGATTGACAATATACTATGCATATTTCTCGAGGAAATATCTTATCGAAAGTATCGATGAAATCGTACAAGGGAAATTGAAAGAGAAGATGAAATCAACGAAATACGCGGTGTTCAACAGACTTAATAAATGCATTAATAAGATACGAGTCAAGTTTTAATCCGCGCATTACCAAAATAATGTCTTTGTCAACCAGCGCGTGCCCAGCGACCGTCAGCGGCACGTCCCGCACACACGACCAGCCACTCGGTCCACGACGCGTCCGCACATCGAGTTCACAAGTGGTAAGAGAGTCTGCCGCTACGAGAGATAGGGACTGAAATTGAGTCTTATCAATGTCAAGCGAACGTCGTGCAGGACGAGTGCGCTTTACTTCCGATCGGTGCGCCAATCGGTTCGCCACGCTTGATTTCCGTAGCAATCGGTGGGTCCTTCTCTCTCTCTCTCTCTCTCTCTCTCTCTCTCTCTCTCTCACTCTACGTTAAGCGCGCGTGCATCGACTAGGACACAGATGCCAGTTGCGAACGACAAATGCACGCGCTGTCTGTGTGCCTCGCCACCTGGAATGAGCTTCCTCTGAATATACTCGCGGAGAACGAGGAGAGAGAGAGAGAGAGAGAGAGAGAGAGAGCCGATCTCTGGCATGGCGGGTACCTCTCGACCGATAAGACAAATTTGCGCGCTTTGCGCCATAACCTCCCCGGCCCTCCTCCCTGGGGATGCTCTTGGCGTACTGTCGTTCTCTCAACTGATGTTTCGGCAAATGTTACGATTTCTGGATATGTGCAGTGGACGAATCGATCGATTTGCACTGGTGAATTATTTTGAGGCAAGGTAGCTTAGTTTTTTTATTTAGAAACGTCTGTGCCGATTTTGACTCTTTGTATGCTTGTCATTCGTACCTACCTATTTTTCATAAATATTTTGACGGCAACACTAAAAAATTTGAGGAAGCCAAGTACCAATCTATCGATTGTAACATAAATTCACAAAATTTACCAAAATCCATACAATCAACAACACCATAATGTATATAGATATTTATTTTAAAGTCACTTTAAGCCCCCAAGTGCACTCGTGTATATCTGTACATGACAAGGTTTAAGGTAACATACAGCACGAGTCCCTGACTTTCAAACTGATGGCCTGGCGCAGTGGATAAAAGTTGCAGTGGATGTACAAGTAACGGTATGGCTCTATAGGTCGCTCATCGTGCAGGCCGAGACCTCGCGTGGAACTTGCTCGTTTGGCCTGTCTCTCTCTCTCTCTCTCTCTCTCTCTCTCTCTCTCTCTCTCTCTCTCTGTGTGTGTGTGTGTGTGTGTGTGTGTAATGACCTCAGCCGTTAAATCTATCGGAAGGACGAATCAATAGCCACTGAACTTCGCTTACCTTGCCTAGCTTTATATATTTAAGAAGTCGCGCGCGCTCCTCGTCTTTACTTTTTATACGTCGCGTGTAATCGCGGCCGCATTGACACGGGACAATTAAGGGATTTACTACTGGCTCAGCTGCACGTTTTTTTCCGAACGCCTTTTTGGTGTAAATTCTTAAATTCGTTTCGTGCTTCAACAGTTTTATTATTATTTTATTTTCGTTGTTAAAATGGAAGAATAATTTACTTTCGTGTTATGTTAATATTTAAAAGTATGGAGCTTGCACACATTGTCAATTCATTAGTATTTGCGTATAAAAATTAAAATACTTTGAATCTCCTGAAGTTTGTACAGCGATCTATCAAGTCGATGTGTCTCAGGAATACTACAAGTGACCGATCGCTCGAAAAATCTCATCAGTCAACGTCATCGTATACAGTGTACTTATCTTTATGTTTTTAATTTTAGTCCAAATTTCATTTGATATTTTTCCCAGTTTTTGACATTCATTCTCTAGGATGCATTCACTGCAACTTTCAATTAACATTGCCTTGAAAGTAGATGAATGATTATACTACTTAGTCACAATACTCGTCTATATAGGTTAGGCATAGTCCTAAAAAAAATTGTACAAGTTCATGGCTAAGTAATTTTATTTTGCTATTATATTGACGGTATTATAAATTTGAAAGTCACAATATAACTATTCAAAATAAAGATTTGAGGAAAATGTAGCTAATAAACATTCTGAATATGTAAATACCAATTTCTATTCTCGCTCGTGTAACATAAAATTTTTATTCCACGTTGTCGAATCATGAAAAACAACACGTGTTAGTTGCAGAAATTTGTGCAAAAATTGCGATTTCGTGCTTATTTACAGTTTCTCAAGGTAATTCAGCTTTGGTTTTCTTTTTAGTCGATAACCACATTGTTCACTTTATAGTCTTATAAAAAATTTTATACTCCCACCTTCTACCACGATTATTACTTATGCAAATCCAAAGCAAAATATTTTATCATCTCAACCGTAGAACTATGCAGTTTCAGGAATAAATGTATAATATAAGTGCATACATATAGAAAACGGCAAGCAGCTCACGAAAACAAATCCTGCGGGTTCCAAAATAAATTTTCATCCCTGATACCGCGCTAGATTGCATAAAAGCGTTCGCAAATTACCAATACAATCAGATCCATTTTACCTCCCTATATATATACAATAGCTACAGGATATCGCTCAGCTGATTGTAAAACCTTTACGTATTCGCATATATATTCAGACGCTTCAATCCGCGGATCGGGTCGAGCTTTGGCGCCGCGAATGCAATCTCCGAAACGAAGCTCTACTTGCGATATGCGCTCGTCGATTTTTCATTCTCTCCTCCCGCGCGCGCACTTTTGAAAAACTTGAGCCATTCGTCGACGATACTCTCTCGTTTACTTCCCTCCTTCCCTGGAACACAAAAATGAGTTGGCGCGTGCACGAGTGATATTCGCGATTGTCTCGGTGAGGGGGGAAGGAAAGCTGCTGACTTGCGCTCACCTTTTTGCACCGCTGCTTCGCGCGCACTTACTTTTTCTCTCCGCCACGTTTTTATCCATGTACGGTATATAAGACGCGCTGACCTCTCGTTGAATATTCTATATTTTATATTTTGCGAAATATTTGTTTTGCTCGTAAATAGTTGTATAGCACTGCCAGAATTGTATATGTCTCGGATACGGAAAAATTGATTGTTTTGTTTATATTTTTCTTCTGATTAATCAATGTATGCTTATTGCTCTATCGTAATTCATCTATTATTTTAAGTTTCGTATATTGAAACTGGAATAAAAATAATTTATTAAAGCTAAGATTCTGTAATTGATATACACGAAATGAACATAGCGTGCTTTCTTACACGTAACATTTTTGAATATTACATAAGTTTATTGATGAACTACAGTATAGAAATAAGACTATTTACGAAAGGTCGTGGCAATATTTGTAACTACTTCGAGTTTATTATTGACAAATTGCAAATGAAAAATTTATATACAGCTGCTCGGAAATACCAAGGAAAGAAGCTAAAATATTATTTTGTACCAAGCACATTTATTATTTATATCATATTATAGATAAGTTGGATTTCAGATGTAATACGCTCCCAATAAATTTCAAATAATTCGCTTTTTGATCACGAATATTGCGGGGCTTCCTTTCGAGCGTAATGGAAGGTTCGTAGCGCGAGCAATTTCAAATATGAAAACCCGTATATGAATTTATTGCAAGTGCGTGTCCAAATGCTCGCTCGTGCCACTTCCTCAAAATTTTCTGCCCGTAAATACGTTTGAACGAATGTCCAAGTGAATGTAAATAAACAGAGATTTAGCATGGGAATTAAACTATCTGTATCCAATTGCGTATTGCCAGATATACATTCGATGCTATATACGTAAACGTTAAATCAGAGTATATAATTCAAAAATTCATATGCAAGGAATCAATTGACATTTTTAATACTTATCTATGCATTTACATGTATTAAGGTGAAGTACAAATTATTCAAGTTAAAAGATACATATGTAGGTCATAAAAATTATGAAGAATATAAATTCTATAACTTGGTTTGATTTGCTACCGTATTTGCATTTTATTAATAATCTCTTTTATAATGGATATCATTGACACGGTCCAAGCGCGAATCCAAATCCGATCACGAAAATTGATTCATCACAGATATTTCTCTCTCGATTCGAAGGAATTTTTCAAATTATATAGTCGAGCTGCTAGAGGAAAAAGCATTCGGGCTTGACTTTCCGATAATTGCGCAATATCTTCAAAGAATATCGAACAGAAAAATTTCATTTTCCACCATCGATCGGGGGAGTCTTTTGTACATACAAGCCGCAACGATCGGCGTGAATCAAATCTAATTTAAACCAGCTCGATTATCCGTTCTTTGATCGGAAAAAAACTCATCTAGGCCGCACCTCAGCATCGCCTATACATATATCCCGCTTGCCTCGTATAGATTCGATACTTTACTCGCGCGATGGTAAATTTGCACTTTCAAAATTGATTGTGCCCCGCCATTGTCAATTCTTTTACCATGGGCTTGATCGATTTGAAGAGAAAGGCACAAGTATAATGTAGACGCAATCGGTTCTTTTCGTTATGCTATACGGAGAACAGCCGTACCTGTAGGCAACTGCATATTGACCGCTAAGAGGAAGAGCCACCTATCGCGGCACCCGGTTCAAAAACCACCTTTCCCGGAGTCCGTTGCGAAAACCACCTATCTCAACGCCCGGTTAAAAATTTTGTAGTGGCAAACCTGCAGGATTTTAAAATGCTTGTTTTATACAAGCATATGCGGCTAAAAATTCGGGAAAAATTGTTAAAATAAAACGACCCTTTCCTCTACACTTAAACCATGCCCACTGTCACTTCAGGGAGTACGATACCGGAAAGATGCCTGATGATGACTGGGGTGGCCGTTTTTGGTAATTTAATAAAGGATATCGTATATGTAAAATAAGTTATTATTGTAAAATAATTTTTTTGAACGAACAAATAACAATAATATTAAATTTATTATAAAGATTCATAAAATGAATGATATTTTCAGGGATTACTCCATCAGAACACATTTTTTACAAATCTTTTCTCTTATTTTTGTCTAGTTCGATTTTGCTAGTGAAACCAATACTCTTTTTGGAAACAATTACAATTGATTTTGGCTCTTTACCATATTCATATTCAACAGCTACATTTGCACATACCATTAATTCTCGCAAATTCGAGCTTTTTATGGACTTCCTGTTCTGATCATCGGGCAGCGGACGGAATATGTGAATATTTGTATATGATTTAGTATATAAATTTTAACACCTAATTACAATTTCTATTTATATCAATAATTTTTTAAATCAGTATAATTTTTAATCTGAAATAAATCTACATGGTTATAATATTTTGAGTATTCAAAAAAAAAGAATTAAATAACAAATTATATAGTTAAAAAAGCATGTAATATATCAGATACTAAAATATTGAAAATTTACACTCTAATGTTGCATATGGTTGAGAAAAGTTTTTGTGAGCACGTATAAAAAGTCAGGAAAGTAATTATATTATATTTATCACAAGATAGATTACTCTTTGACAAATCTAAATATGTTTTCATCTCAAGTAGAGATTTGTCGTCCTGTGAAAAATCAGGCGCTCTCGTCTCGAAAGTAATAAGAGGAGCTGGGCTCCGCATTTGAATTTCGTTTTCTTTATGTAACTAACTAAAATCTGTTAAAAAGAAATAATGTTAGTTTGAAAAAAAAAATTATATTATTACTTTAATATTTAAATATTACTTATATTCCATTTTAAAATTCAAAACTGCTCGTTGGTTGTCGAAGCGGATTCCGAGATAGGTGGTTTTCGAACCAAGCCCTGAGATAGGTGGTTATCGCAACAGACTCCAGGAGAGATAGTTTTCGAAGAGGACGCCCCTATAGAAGGTTCTTCCTCTCAACCGCCGACATATAGCAGTATGCGTAACCGGATTAACTTTTTCATGGCTAGCTCCATCGTTTAAATTAAAAGAAAGTAATGAAATTGCGACGAGCAGTTTTGAATTTTAAAATGGAATGTAAGTAATATTTAAATATTAAAGTAATGATATAATTTTTTAAGTTTACACTTTCCGAGCCAAGTTCTTAAAGTGTGTGTGCGTGTGTGTGTGTGTGTGTGTGTGTGTGTGTGTGTGTGTGTGTGTGTGTGTGTGTGTGTGTGTGTGTGTGTGTGTGTGTGTGTGTGTGTGTGTGTGTG
>UELV01081448.1:0-18356 GCA_900490015.1 Megastigmus stigmatizans
TAAAAGAAATATATAAATTAATTTAATGTCGGTAACAAATACAAATTGGTTGGAGTCGAGCTAATTGAAATATTATTATTCATAAATAGATTCATCAATCTGCAATAGTTTATATTTTGATAAAACAAATAATCTAAATAGCTATAATATCAAAGTCAGTAGGACCTTATACTTAAATAATTCGATCCATGACATTAAAAAAAACAATATATGTAAGTTTGCACATACTGGCATTATTGAAGTGTTGTTAACTCATTTAAATGCAAATATTTCTACGAAGTTCTTTAATAAGTTTGGCTTTATTAACGAATATGGCGAACCAGAAGGACAGATTGAAGAAGTATTAACCAGTAAACTCGACATTACAACGACTTCATATCTCGCACGTGATTATTGGATGCATCAATTATATATTTATTATGAAAACACAATTAAAATTATATCTTCAAAGCAATTAGTTAATAATGTTGAAATATTCTTGCATATATTTGACTTAAAAATTTGGATATTATTAGTAATAATCAGTTTCACTTCCACTGTTAGTTTAAAATTTGTTTTAAATGAATCAATATTCTTATCTACTTTGAATTTCATGAGAATATTGGCCAATAATCCAATACTAAAGAAGCCAAAAAATGTAATTGGAAGAATAATATTCATAGTCATTATTCTATTTGCTTTTCTAATCACATCACTTATACAAAGTTGTTTTAGTGCATTAAGCACTGTGCCGTCAACATCCTCAACCATAGATTCGGCTCAAGACCTAATTAAATCCAATCTGACACCTCTGGGAACTGCAAACTATCGTAGTATGCTGGAGTTTCAAGAACTACGAGAAAGATTTCGTGAAGTCTCCTCGACGTCTGAGTGCTCCTATAAACTTTTAAGAGGCGATCGGATTGCTTGCTTAGATTCTGATACATTTCTAAAATACTTTTTTTACGAGAATGCAAATATTCACATATCGAAATATAGTTTGGCCAAACGAATTGCGGCATTTGTAATTGCTTTAGACTCACCGATTTTTCATAAGCTTGGTACACTTTCAAGAAGATTCAATGAAGGTGGATTTATTTCAAGGGTATTTGTTAATGAAGAACTTTGTCATATTCATCAAGTTTTTAAAGAAGAATTATTGATATCTTTAAATTTAATATGGAGCTTCTATATCTTATGTAGCGGATGGATATTAGCGATTATTTTTTTTATGTTGGAAATGTTCATTTTTTATATTGATTATCCTAGATTAGTATCCATAATTTACGGTTGTTTTACGAATCAATAGACAAAAATTAAGATTGTATGTTTTTCATGTTTGTTTCTTTACTTGTTTGTCTATATGTGTGTGTGTGTGCATGCATGCGGGTACGTTTTTTTTCTTGGTCATATCTTATGAACTGTATTATTGATTTTCATATTTAATAATTTAATTCTCTTGTATTGTGTTGATCTTTCAAAACAAAAGCTGTTTAATTAGATTTAAATGTAATTTCATTACTTTTTCAAAATTTTATTTTTCTTGGTAAATGAGGCTTATAAATATTTACAACATGTTTAAAAGTTTTTTTAATTACCTATAATTTTTATTCATTAAAAATTACTTAGTTATTTAGTCTTGAGTTATTTATTAAAATGTAGTTTTTGTAGGTTATGTTACCATATTCATTAATTGAGTTATAAATTTAAAAAAAAAATTAAATCTTGACAATTCTTGTATTATTTTTAAAAATATAAATTAATTATTTGTTATATGTTACTTTATATATTGTAACAAATCATTTAAATTTGAGGAAGCTATATGTCCATGAATTAGCAGCGATTTTTTTATTTGTTAAATTGGGTTGTATAGAACCCAAAATAAAATATTAGACTCTATTATTCGCTTCAATTCCGTAGAGGTAGAATAAATCGATTACTGCGAATTCTTGTTTAAGCAAATGTTTTTAGTATTGCGACACGAAATGTCACAATAATAAAAATATTGCTTAAGCAAGAATTCGCAGTGATCGATTTATTCTACCTCTCTATGTATAGAATCCAATTGAACAAATATGAAAGGTATACAGAAAAGTTGATTTTTTATTAATGTTGCAAAGTCATAAACATTGATAATTGTAAAATGGGCACCGATAAAAATAAATGCATACCTTCTAAAATACATTTACATATCAAAAACTTCTGAAAACAAATTTTAAAAGTAATCGTAAGATATAAGGTTAAAAGACTGAGACCGATAAAAAAAAAATTATTAGTTTATTAAAGTAGAGTCGACATAAGTAGCTTTTCTATTATAATCGTAAGATATATAGACAAGAATTTTTATACCAATTCCTTAAATTAATCACTCATTATCTACATTATTTTTTATAGTACAAGCAATGAATTTACAGCGAATCACAGCCACATTATCTATAAAAAGATAAAAATATACAATTCTGAAATCGGTATTTAAATTAAATTTAAATTATGAATTTTAAAACCAGTGATCATATGCAAACATTCTTATATATTATTATTGATTACAAACAAATCTCCCTCTTTAATGTCCTACTCAAACAAAATCTTTTTGTCGTACACTCAAAAACCAATCTTTTTTATAGCTTTATTGCTTCCTCAGAGAGCAAGCTTTGTATCGATGAAAATTTTTTTCTTCAAAATTGCTTAAAACATTTTTTACGTAATGGGGACAAAAATTCACTTTGAAAGAAAAATTTTTTTCGTGCGCACGTATGTATGCATTTCTGTATGAACCGATTTTTCATTTAAAATTCGTTGTGAAAGAATTCAAATTTCGTTGTGAGATGGGCGCTGAAATAGTAGGTTATACTGTTTTTAGCCTAGCGAGAACACAAATACAACATTCTTGAACAGGCAGGGGAAAGAAAATGGTACTTTTGGCCCGCTAGATAAAAAAAATAATTTTTATAAATCATTGATTTTCTTTTATTTATGGCCCAAAATTACTTTTTTTTTTCGTATTACATGTTTAATATTCAAAAATTTAGAATTGAAACCGATTCACGAATCCTTTCAGATTTCGTGTAATTTACAGAAGTTATTACTTGTAGAAGTGTTTTTGATTACGTCACGATAGCTTTAACTTCAAAACGATGCCGCGCTGCGAGAATAATTTTCAGCATTATAAATATATATTCTTTTGGGATGTACAAGCGATACTTGCTATTCAAATCAGCAACTATTTGAAAAGCATTAGATATAATTACTTCTGCGTGAAAGTGGTATATTTTAAATGACCATACATTGTAAGTAACTTTGGAGTAAAATAGGAAAAGTATCTATATTAAGATGCAATAAAATTGAAATTATAATCCTGTATACGGCACTTGATTACAATACGAATTTTATGCATAAAATAAAATTTTCTTAATTTACATTTATCATATTGACTACTATTGTATATAGATATTATCTAGTATCGCTATTATAATTATAATAAATACAAAAAGAAAAGAAATTAACTCGCTTATCCAATATATTACCCAAATATCGCTTTACATATTGGAAAATCTATCTAATAATACCTATTAGCGAAGTGTTGGATAGTATTTAGAAGCAACATTGTAACGCTATGTTGGAAACACCAGGTTGCAATATTTTGCAAACATTTTTAAATGGCAAATTACAAGTAAATACGTATTCTCTAGAAGTTACTATTTTTCACAGAAAATAATTTTGGAGTAATTTGTCAATTTTCATATTTTATAATTCAGAGCTATTTACAATATACAGTTTTATAGCACCATTCGTACCCACAGGTACAATCAAATTCGGTATTTGAGAATATAAATATAATGCTAAAATGATTTTAAAAAATATATTACTTTATGTTAATGCCCTAAATTTCTTTATTTATCAACTTATTGAAGCTAAAATAGAAAGCAACGATCCATTACTTAGAAATGCAACCAAAATACTTCAAGTAGCCGTAAGTAATTTAGTAAAGCTTTAACTTTATTTAAATGATCAGAAAATTAATATTACAGGAAAAATTCATGAATTATTGTTTCAAAGAGAAAACATCTTTGCTCATTATCAATTGGAATATAGTTGATTCACCATCCTTAAATTCCATTTTTCGTTCAAATAGACCCATAAATTTAATTGGAGCAAATGAAAACAATACCTTTATAAGACATAAACGTTTCCAGAGAGTCTATAAAATAAATGAGACGCATTTCAGTAAACAGAATAGACCTGCAACGAGCGTCGCATTTATAGTATCATCTAACGCAACCTTTGCAATGTTATTAGAAGATATGAGAAATTCGATTTGGTGGAATCATGAAGCTCTTTTTTTAATAGTTAATCTGGATTTTGAAAGCAGTTGTTTAATGGCACAGGAATTTTTGTATACAGTGTGGAATTTTAATATTTTATCTGCTGTGTACTTGTGTCGTACCATGGACAATAATTTATTTCTCTATACTTACAATCCTTTCACGAATTTAGCCCCGATATTTTGGAAGTTCGTGCGTCATAATCACATGATTAACGAACGTTATACGCTGTTTAAACACTTTGTTTCTAAGCCTCACGAGTCTATATTTACATATGGTAAGTATAAAAGAAATATATAAATTAATTTAATGTCGGTAACAAATACAAATTGGTTGGAGTCGAGCTAATTGAAATATTATTATACATAAATAGATTCATCAATCTGCAATAGTTTATATTTTGATAAAACAAATAATCTAAATAGCTATAATATCAAAGTCAGTAGGCTTTGATTAAATCACTAGGCCTTATATTTAAATCACTCGATCCATGACATTAAAAAAAACAATGTATGTAAGTTTGCACATACTGGCATTATTGAAGCGTTGTTAACTCATTTAAATGCAAATATTTCTACAAAGTTCTTTAAAAAGTTTGGCTTTATCAACGAATATGGCGAACCACAAGGACAAATTGAAGAAGTATTAACTAGTAAACTCGACATTACAACGACTTCATATCTCGCACGTGATTATTGGAAGCATCTATTATATATTTTTTATGAAAACACAATTAAAATTGTATCTTCAAAGCAATTAGTTCATAATGTTGAAATATTCTTTCATATATTTGACCTAAAAATTTGGATATTGTTTGTAATAATCAGTTTCACTTCCACTGTTAGTTTGAAATTCGTTCTAAATGAATCAATCTTCTTATCTACTTTGAATTTCATGCGACTATTGGCCAATAATCCAGTACTAAAGGAGCCAAAAAATGTAATTGGAAGAATAATATACATAGTCATTATTCTATTTGGTTTTCTGATCACATCCTTTATTCAAAGCTGTTTAAGTGCATTAAGCACTGTGCCGTCAACATCCTCAACCATAGATTCGGCTCAAGACCTAATTAGATTCTGATACATTTATAAAATACTATTTTTACGAGAATGCAAATATTCACATATCGAAATATTGTTTGGTTAAACGAATTTTAACATTTGTTTTTCACATTGATTTTTCACAAGCTTGGTACACTTTTAAGAAGATTCAATGAAGGTGGATTTATTCAAAGGGGATTTGATAATGAAGAACTTTGTCATATTAATCATTCTTTTAAAGAAGAATTAGTGACATCTTTAAATTTAATATGGAGCTTCTACATCTTATTTAGCGGATGGATATTAGGGACTATTATTTTTATGTTAGAAATATTAATTTTTATATTGATTATCCTAGATTAGTATTCACAATTTTCGATTGTTTTACGAATCAATAGACAAAAGTTAAGATTGTATGATTTTTATGTAGATATGTTTGTTTCTTTATTTGTTTGTTAGTTTGTTTGTTAGTATGTTTATTTGTCAGTGTGTATATGTGTGTATGTATGTTTTTTACTTGCTCATATCTTATGAACGGTTTTATTGATTTTCAAAATTAATAATTAAATTCTTGTATTTTCTTCTTCTTTTAAAATAAAAGTTATTTAATTAGATTTAATTGTTATTTTATTATTTTATTGTAGCATTTTTATAATATTTAAAAAAAATTTAAAAGTGTTTTCAAGTACCTATAATTTGTATACATTAAAATTTAATTATATTTATAAAATAGTAGTTCTTATGAGTTAATTTTAAAAATGAAATATTCATAAGTTAGCTAGTTATTATTGATTAATTGATTTATAAATTTTGTTAAAAATTATTTTAAATATTGACAATACATCTATTATTTTTAGAAATATAAGTTTTAAAGTATAAGTAATAGTGACTTAATTTATTTATGATATGCTACTTATATATCGGAACAAATCATTTAAATTTGATGAAGCTATTATGTGCCAATGCATTAGCAGCGGTTTTTTTATTTGTTAAATTAGGTTGTATAGAAAGCAAAGATAAAATTTTCCAAAGATTGTGTGACCTGAAAATTTTTACTTGAAATCTTGATAAAAGGTATACCGTTCCTTTGGTTTTCTTTAATGTTCAATGTCACAATCACTGATAATGGTAAAACGGGCATCGGAAAAAATGAATAAATACCTTTCAAAAATACATTTAATATACATTAAAAACTTGTGAATACGAATTTTAAAACTAAAGATATATTGATAACAATTTTTTACGAACTTTTTAAATTAATCATTCATTATCTACATTATTTTTAATACTCAACAATAAATTAACAGCGAATCACAAAGTAAAGTTCACATTATCGATAAAAGGATAAAAATATACAACTTTGAAATATGTATTTAAATAAAATTTAAATTGTAAAATTCAAAAAACGTGTGAACTCAGTCACTGCTTGAAAATTAGTAAATATTCACTGTTTTTTTTTCAGTAAACGTTATAGAAGTCCGCTGGAAAACCAATTGTATAATTAGCATCTTGCGAACGAAAGTAAGTAATTCTTTACAGAAAAAATCTCCCTCTTTAAAGTACTGCTCAAAAATATGTAACAAGCGCTCGATGAATAAAGAATTCAAAGCACATAAACGTCAAGCACGTATAGAGTAAACGAAACCGAGTTTTATATTTTCTACGATAGCAATGCAGCACACGGGCGTTGCAGACGAACATTTTAACGACCCCTTATCCAGAGGCAGAGGCGACATGCTTACACTGCTCGAATTGGAGCGGCGCTTTAAAGTACTTTTGCGATAACTAATGGCGCGAGGGGGCATAAACGATCCTCGCAGCGACGATAGACAACCCGAGTGCCGCGCTTATATCGAGGGCCACAAGAAACAAAAGAACCGGGCTGAACACTTTTTTCGGTAATTTTATAGTCTTGAATTTATAGTGGAACCTCTTAGGTTTCGTGGGAGAAAACCGTTATTGAGATTGTGTCGTGATATTTAGTGGAAATTTTCGAAGTCTGAGTCAGTGATGACCGGTGCCCGAATCTTCAGAACAGAGTGTACATGGCTTGAATGTCATATAGTAACTTTTATGCAATGGGCCTATCAATCATCTTGCTGAGGTGCTTCACTTCCATGTGGACATTGACTAATAGTGTATTTTGTTTATTTTGCGAGAAAAAATGTTTCTTTCCTTATGTATTTCTTCTTTAATGCTTGTAACTTCTTTCTATATCTTTTACATACGCCTTTTACTTATATCTGCTTCGCGCGTCAATAGTTTTTTGGCCAATTCGCGGTAAGGCGTCCTGTGAATCTCGTACTGTATTCTGTCCACAATCAATTTGTCCATCAAAAATTGCCTTTATTTCTTTCGCGTACCATTCGATTTGCTTGCTTTCCTTACTGTCGTACTTGTATCAATAGGTTGTTGAATCACACTGTTTACACCTTTTGCTATACTTATCATTTTCGTCGTTGCTTGCAGCAATAGGCAAGGGAAATTGTGGATCGCTTTTCTAGATTATAAAAAGAATATTAAAAAATATTTAACTAATTCATTCACACATTTTATAAAATCGACTTGTATGTGATTTCTCAAAAAATTCTTGGATATCTTTATTGCATGGAGTGGGTAATCTATTTCCTTTGATTCTTCGCAGAATATGTAAACTGTATCATGTGATAATTCTCGTATATATTTATTTCGTACGTTAAAATCGATACGATCCTCGAATAACACCTTGCAAATTTCCTCTGCTTTGCCTTGCAACATCTTGTAATACGGTCTGTCCACTTGGTCACGCGCACTACCGTAAATAAAAGGTTAATTAGTTTTTGCATATTGGATTAAAGAAGGGGGGTCCTTACTATTTAAGGTAGACGTAAAGGCACCAATGTGGACTCAATTCGATCTACTGTCGATTCGCGAACTTTTTCACACCACATAGATTCTTGATGTAGGTGACGAGTGCTTTGACTTCATTTTCCGTCACATCACTAAACAGGACGTTTAGCTTAGTCTCGATAACCTGGCGTAAAAAAATGCTCATTTTCTAGATCGCTATCCTTGATGTTTCTATAATTTTTTTCCGCCTATCTTTTCAAGGAGATCAATTGGTCTAAATAGATTTCAAAGTGCTCTTTTGTAAATTTTATCATCGCGACTGCTCGCTCGAACTCTCGGGTAATCACTGTTAGGAGCAGCAAAATACTTGCTTTGAGCTTTCATTCTTGGCGTTTAGTGATGGTAGACTGTTGTTATTTACGTCATGCAAAAAATTTTATGCATAGCTTGAAATTGAAAATATTGAAGGCGAAATATGAACTCAGTACATAAGAGATTATAACAAGATGATTAATTACAAAATTTGTAGTAGAAATAAACAAAAATTAATCAGCAACATTATCGAAATTGTATTTAAAAAAAAGAATTAGCAAATTATAGTACATTTCGATACTAGTGCAATAAATTCTTGCGATACGTATGCCTTTTCATGATTTCAAGGGTAAATCTGTACTTCTCGCTCATGATATCGAACCCTATTTTATGGTACAATGCGTATAGGAATCTCAATTCAACGCACGCCTTTTTTTGCTCGCGTGCGATAAATCGAACTTTTCGCAGCAGAGTGTCATAAAAATCTTTCAAAAACACTTGCCGTGTCATATCGTTACAATAGCGGTCCAACTTAGTCGAGTTTCCCCAAATATTTACTACGTCGATTACCAATTCGATCGAAGAGTACCGCGATACCAGCTCACTCTTCTAAATGAAATGTATATCCGAAAAATAAATAGAGCTAAACTTCCTATAAGCAGATCGAAGCCAGCGAGAAAAATTAATCCGCACAGACGCAAAAATAGGCTTGCTCTGCTCTCACTTAATCTTTCAGCCAATTCTGATCGATTCATCCCTCCCGGGGGCTGCTGCTGCTGATGATGATGATGCCGCTGCAAAATCTCCTTGCAAATTGGGCTGAACGTCTTCACTCGGCGGGTCTCGTTTGCTTCACGCTCACTACATCTTTCCGCTCGCGATATTACTAACCCAGTTTAGGCCTAAGGGGAAAGTCATCTTGTCTGAGCCACGTCCAGACGCGTTCTTGTCTCTCTCTCTCTCTCTCTCTCTCTCTCTCTCTCTTTCTTTCTGTCTTTCTACTGTTACCCCTCGTAAATCAGCGTATTTTCGTATCGCGGAAGTGGACAGAGCAGTGCCGGTGTATTTATATATATCTATGCTGTGCAGCAGAGTCGACGACTGCACAATGAAAAGTCTTCTCTCTCTCTCTCTCCAGTTGGAGAAAGACGCGACACTCGTTCGCACGCCCACCGCTATATAAATCACCGAGATTTTGATATTCAGCCAAGACTTGAGTAATGTATATATATATATATGTGTGTGTGTGTGTGTGTGTGAGTCTGCGCGTGTGTGTGTTCGCGTGTGTTCGCATTAGATTCCTATCGGTGCAGACAGCCGGGCGATTTTTGAACGTCGATTTATTTTGTACAAGCGGAGAGGACGGCGGCGCACGGAGAGTCGAGAGAGCACTCGAGTGTGAAACACAGCTCTCACACTCGATTTAAGAGTCGACTGTCCGCTGCACTTATCTCCCTTTTATTTCTTCTTTTTCTTTTCTTACGGATTCGACTCGCGAAGACAGTCCCCTCGTCAATTCTCGCGCCCGATTTTCAAAGTGCTTCCGAGTGTACTTTGCGGACCACTCGAGTGTCAGCATTCGCTGCGCTCTCCGCCTTTTAAAAACTCATTCGTAATTTAATCTTGGTGTTTGATCGTACGATGATAATCAGTTTCGTTTTTTTCCCGCTGACACGGCTGCACATACTTTCATGTACTTGTTTAACATTGGCACTCGGGTTGGCGGTTTTTAATCAAATCGTGTACAGCGAGAAAAATATTAAATATTATATTATTGTATTCTTGTGAAATAGCTTGAAACGTATCGCTTCGACGAACTGGATGGACTAGCTTTCGTCTATAAGTTTTCTCTCTCAAGATGGTTTTGTTTACGTTATTAAAAAAGAAAACGTGAAAATGGTGGCGGTTTAGGCCGAAAGGCGTTAGAAAGTACACGCGCAGTGATTCATTAGCGTGAAAGTCCAAGAGTGATGAGCATTCGTGGCAAGGATTCGATTTATTGATTTCCGCTGCAGCATCGATAATAACCTATAACATCGTGCGACGGAACGTTACCGATCAAAATGATAATATTCAAGCTAGACCGATCGAGAGCGTATTACAACGATATATGTAAACATTTCGACAGAGTAAAAAGTAGATTATTATTCTCAGAAGACTCTATGACACACCCACTCTCGATAGAGCTCATAGAGAACCACCGAAAGAAAATCATTACAGTCATCGTAGAAAGTCACTCTTCGTAACAATACACACGCATATATACGGTTTTACGTCGATTGAAAATTCGACTCGGTCACTCTTTTGGCGAGCAGCTCTTATACGCTCGCGTTGCTCCTTGTAGCACGGAAGTGCTTCTGCATGCTCGATCGCATATTCCGCACCGTCAGATGATAAATGGCATATTTGCGTGTGTACGTGTAGTGTGTATATACAGTCGTGTGTGCGGGTGTACCGTTACTTTTTTGTCCTCGCGCAACGCGAACGTCTGGCCATTCGGATCTCGACTGCACATGTGAGCTATGCATGTATAAGAAGAGCCTATATATGAGTAGGACGAAGGGAATTTGCGCCGATGCCTCGGCGATTGCGTCAGAGCTTATTTTCGCGCGACGACCATTTTGCCTTGCTTCTTCAATTATATTCACGCGGGTTTCGGTAAATGCTGCGGTTACTTAGAAAAAAAACTTATTCCGCTTCACCGTTGCACGTGTTATATATTCTACATAGATCCATCGCGCGCCATCAAATTTATCGAGCCAATTAATTTGCGTGACCGACGCCCGCGGCCAACGATTCCCCTCGTTATTCTATAATCCCCCAGTGTACAAAGCGTCGTCCAACGTTCTCACATAAATATATCTTACGAGGCCGACGGAACGCGTCTGCTCTCTCCCGAACACCACGGATTTAGAAGATTTGTGCCGATCCTTTGATGTTCTGACGAATCGTCTGCATCGCGCGCCATAATCGCGCGCTAACGGATATATTATAACTTTATACGCACCCGGTCCGAATCCACGATGACCCATTTTAAATATATGCACGAGGGGGGGGGGGGCGGATTACGATCACCCGCAGTGCCAGAATTAGAAGACTCGCGACGTCTGCATTCTAAAGCCACGTGCATATACGATGCGTTCGTCGTACCCGCGCAATACGAATGTAACGTATATCCAGACATCGACCGGAGAGAGATGAGAAAGAGAAATTAATACGTGCAGCCGGGCGAATCTTTCGAGACGACCGAGAGCGAGTCCGTCTGTATATATATATATATATGTATACATGAATACGTGAGGAGACATGGTGTCGTCGTTTCCAATCCTTGTCTCAATTAATTTTATCGCCCCGAGATCGCAATGAAAGAAATTGGGCTGCTCGTGAAAAGGCAGTTTCGAACAATTGACGAGGCGATTGGAGGAAGTTATATATCTCGGATGAAATTGATAGTCGAGAAAGTATAGGCATAGATATGCTTGTATGCGCATAAAATTATCGTGCGAAATGGAAAATTGCTGTTTATTGGTGAGGAATGCATACCTATAACAGCTTGATTGAGACGTTATTAAAAGAAACGTACACTTTAAGTACTCATTGACCACTCGAGGCTCCAATCATAATATTAGAACAATCCGAAAATCAGCGTCCACTAGAAGATCAAACGTACTTCGCTATCGCAGAGCGTTTACAGAAAGCAATGAAATATTCCGGGAACACGCGAACGAGGCAGATCGGCCAGCTGCTAAAGAGGCATCGGGCACATATCGGAATCCTAAGAGCGGAAATCTCGACGCACGGATGGGAAGAATGCGCGCACGTGTTTCGCGCGGCCTTATCGGTTTTCGGTGGAAATCGGGTATAGGGCCACGATAGCCCTCAATGCGCGCATAATAATAATATAACGAGGATTTTCAAAGAATTGCACCAGTGCGAGGAGATCAGACCCCTGATTTCGGAGTCTATATACCCATATATATATATATATACATACGCAACGTGTATACTGGCCTCGGGCTCTGCACACATGTGCCGATGGAGAGCTCTGCACTTGACTTCTCCTGCAACGATCCACTCGAAATGCGCGCATGTTGTCTGCATACGAGGAATGTACGGATCGATGTATATAGGGGCTCTGAGAGGTGAATTTCTGGGAGGTCCTTATTCGCTCTGATCTCGAATCATTCAGCTGCTCTCTTACTCACTCGTAGATGCGCATGCATAGTTCAGCGGTGCATATAGTGAAGCTCGCCTTTGTATCGGCTCGTTGTGTGTGCTTTATTGCATTCCAAGCCATTGTTTCTAAGGGCTGTATTTATGGAACGTGTATAGATATAATATTGCTTTTGTTTGAACACACGAACTGAGTTGAATTTTAGAGCTTTCGAACCTTTTTGGGATGCGTGATTATTGATTTTTAAGTGTGCAATTTTTTACGTGGTCAAGATTATCGCCGTGGTTGAATTGTGATTTTCACCAAAGACGTATATAAGGTAATTTTCATATTGGACCATAACTGATTAAAGAACAGTTTATTAAATTAAATAAAGCACTTACGAAATAAATAAGTGAAACAATTCATACAATAAGTAGTTAAATAATAGTGCGCGCGGGGGTTTTCTTTTGGAGTGGAGGAAATCTTAGACATATAAAAAGCAATAAAATTACGAAAATTGCGCGCTGTCGACACTGGTTTGCGTCATAATAACGTTGTTATCCTGTGATATTCGCAATCATAACAAAATCAATACAGGTAAAGTATTTATGACGCCTTTTATGCGTATCCGATTAATATAAAGCAATAAATATTTAAGGCGCTATAAGATAGTTTTTAATCGTTTAGTTTATGTCAACACTTATTCCTTTCAAAAGGGATTAATTTTATTACAACTCTTTTTTAATTCGATGTTAATATGGAAGGAAAATATGATTTTTTTATCAACATTCAATTCTATCAAATTAATATACCTACATTCAATAATTACATATGTAATATGCAAAAGCGTAAATAATCCTAGTACGATTAGATAAATGTAATTAAGACACAAATAAACTTCGGAGTTTCATCAAATTAGGACAATGGTACTTAATTAAAAATCGAAGCACGATTTTTTCATTACATTAATTCGATCAAAACTCAACATATTTTGCAATTATCTTTCTATGATAATTAACGTCGCCAACTCGATACAAGATATAGCTTAACTCGAGCCTCATTTTCCTGTGGCAGCTACTTCCAGCTATACAGTCCCGGTCTACCGAGTGACGAATCCGTCCGTCTTCATCGCGATCCCACCGCTAAGATCGTTACGCAACCTTAATTTTATAAGACGTAAATCAGTCTGCAAAGGGAGAGCCAACGGATCATTAATTATCGACACTGGGCTTACTCATATACTTGCACCGATCGTCTTGCTCGATATTTCGACAAAAGCTCATGAATTATATGTTATATAAAACACTCTTGTAAATTGAGCTAATGACACTATACAAAGACATAATAGGTAATCCTTTCGCTAGGCATAGTGTTTATGCATTTTAAAGTATTGGAAAATTGACGAAACTGACGAGATAAAAAATCGTTATCCACACATCAACGCATCTTTAGCGGGTACTTGATGAGGGGGCATTACACGACCCGTTGAAAGTAATTATAAGAGAGGCCTGAAATTAGTTGGTAGACACGTCGTGGCCCCCGGTGCATCTTAATTCCGTGAATTTGCTGCTTTAATGGCTTTTGCCTACCTCCCAGGATGAAATAAGGTCAGTCACGATTTCACTTTCACTTGTACATTTTCCCATAATTGTAGTCATTTTCAATCCTGACAATTTAATACACACATCAGTTACGTGTATTTCGCTTGTTTACCTCATAATACACGCGTCTACCTTCGAATATATTTTCGCTTTATACCAAGACCCGAAGCTTTCGGATTTCTATACGAGCTGCACCATGGCCTTTATTACCATTTTGCATGCGTATTACCGGTATTTCTTTTATGTGTAATCAATGCAAATCGTTAATTCAATCATCGCTCACGAACAAAGTTTCAGCGAGTTTCCACACTTTGCACGCGATTCCCATAATCTTTCGGTAAATCTTGAAGGAATAATCAATCGAACCGCTACACACATTTAATAATGCACAAAACAAAGATTGAGAATTGACAAAGTATATACTCACATAGAAGTAGAGCTCGACTCGCTGTGTATGCTTGGCGACGCAGGTCATCGTCTCGGACCTGCAGCATCCGGTATCGTCCGAACACCTGTGCAGTATCGCGCAGTGCGGATCGTAAATGGCCGTCAGGTTCGGATAGATGTCGTGGACAGGAATCACCTTTGCACGGGGCCACTCGCAGCTACCCTCCTTCGCTACGTGCATCACGTGGTCGTGGGCTGCGTTACCCTCCGGAGCTGCAAATCGTAAAGGATATACTTATACCTACAACGCTTTTGTTGTGGCTGAATAAATTTACGTTGAGCCGCGGTGTGTACACGTGAAACGATAACTTTATACCGACGTCGAGGGAATGGGATTTGCGGAATTCATTTGTGCGAGACTATATAGGAATGTTACTGTTTATACTTATTTTGTTGGTGAAATTCAGACGTACAATGCGTTTCGAAAATTCATTTAATTCTCGCGAACTGTTAACTATTGGTTGCAATTGTTGCGGGTATTGTATTTATGAAATTGGGAAGTTAATTGTGTGTTATAATTAAGCCCCAATTTATTCCTGATCATTCCTGAATATTGTCCTAATTAGAAAATTTGCAGTTCTTATCGGTTGTTTATCTTTATTTCGAGAAGGGATGCTATATTTTACATTTCAAGGATGGTTTGAAATATCCAAGCTGTTTAAGTACATCTTAACACCATAAAATATTATACTTGATGTGTTATGAATTCGTTTCACTTAAAGAAGAAAGGAATTTCCAATTTTAATAATTTTAAATCTTGCTAAATGGGATATTATCTATTATTATAAAGTGGAGATTCATTATTCGCAGGAATTCAAATTTGCAATGATTTAATGCTGTTTTCACACTAGACTTTCGCGAAGTTCAAGTTCATTTTACTCTAAAATTAATCAACCGCGTGATGAAAGTGCAGAATAAATTTGCACGCACATTCGAGCTGTAGTATATCGCGTTAAAACTATAAATAGCGGTTTCTCTGATCTTCAGTTTAGGGGGAAAGTATCACAAGACGCCGCAGCTACTATGTGATCGAGTTAACTAAAATAAGTTTCCATTAGACAAAATAATATATTGACGTGATAAATATGTAGGGTATTCTATCCGAACAGAAACTATATGAAATTTCCGAATTTATGAACCATCCGAACAGAAAAAAACACATAAAACATTTGTTAAGTAACCGTCCGTATTTGGAAAAAGAAATACAGATATCTCAAATTTCGATATTTCACGAAATGCTACATGCAATACATAAACAAACGTTATATTGCTGTTAGTTCTGCTGTGTAAAAAGAAATACAGAAGCAGACATCAAAGGAAAAAAGTTCACTTCCACAAGAGAATGAAGACTAAGGTGTATCGTAAAAGTGAAATTGAA
The DNA here is from genome assembly GCA_900490015.1 of Megastigmus stigmatizans. Lineage (NCBI taxonomy): Eukaryota > Metazoa > Arthropoda > Insecta > Hymenoptera > Megastigmidae > Megastigmus > Megastigmus stigmatizans. The sequence goes on from UELV01081448.1 coordinate 16,068, forward strand.
TATAGGTTTTTTTTTTGTTCGTCTCGCATTTTGAAGTTTGCACCAATAAAAAGGAAGGTGTATCATTACCGACGCGGGCATTTTCGCAACTTCAAAAGATGCGACCTGCACGGCGCCGCGGCGTACTTATAGCTGGGGCTGAAATAACAAAGAATACACGCGCGCGGGTCGAGAAATCGTAATTGAAGCGCGCAAGCCCAACATAAAGACGCGTAATTATCCGTTAGGCCCCCTTGTGCGCCCGTGTGGATCAGCGAAGAGAGCCACTTTTTGGTGTACGTATAAAAACTTATTTTTTTGTTGTAAGGTCGCGGTTTTCGTTTTTTTTTTCTTTGAACAAATACTTTTTCCTAGCCCGAGTATAATCTTTTGTCACAGAGTATTTCACAAAACAAAACCATTGTACAATTCACTCGTAAACAATGTCGGCTGTAATAAACTCAAGATTTTATTCTTATCCGAAAATTAAGGTATTAACTTACTTAAGGCACATAATTTCACAGCAATATATTTTATCACTTGTACAGAAAAGCAGCAAAGCCATTTTCAAGAATCCTTTTACATATTTATATAGATATAGCAGGCTCGATCCCCCTGAACTTCGAGTATTTTTTATCTAACGCGTATTGTTCATTCGCTGCAGGCAAATCGCGCGGTGTGGGTAATGCAGTTAAAGTCGACTAAACAGAGATGTTTCAAGGAAAGCCGGTCGGTTATAAAGAGTCGCGAGGTAATCCGCGAGGATGCGTGCGGCTAATGGGCGCGGATACATAAAGAGACGATCGTTTCTCGATCTGTTGAGGGACGCGCGCGGTGATTCCTATAGAGAGAGAAAGGCGGTGCACATATATTATATGCGCGCCACACGTCTCGCGACTAATTGCATGGCGTTGCCGCGGACCACCGAGAGCGCCAATTGTAAGCAATGGAATTAGCTATAGGTATATTTCATTCTTTTTTTCTCTCTCTCTTCTTCGTCGCTTGTCGTTTAGCAACAACGTGCGTCCGAGACAGCTCTTTTAGTTCTGGGCAATACGCTTTAATCTTTTTATTTTTAAATTTTACAATGGGATAGAATTTAGATGGCTTTATTAAAATATACGATTTCGTTGGGAATCCATGAGAACGTGCGTTGTACGTGTTTTGACTTGTATTATAACTTTTAATTATATTTGAAGACAAGTTTTTTATAGTTGCAGTACTGCAATTAAAAGCGTTTTCGCAAACGAGAAACGAATGTACAGAAATAGTAAATACTATAGTCTTCAAAAGATTGACACACAAGTGTATAATGTAAACAAATGGATTTCCAGATATAAAAAACTGCAGGCATCGCAACTAAATGTACGGATGATCTATACGTATAAAGTATGAAAATCGTTCTAGACAACATTGTTATCTTGTTTAATAATCCTCTTTATTTGCTATACAGAATGAGAATTGTATGAGCAAAAAAAAACTAATTTTGCCTCATCGGACTTTCATATAATATTCGCCAAAATTCGTCCTATATATTTGACAATAGGGTGCATATGTACCTAGACCTTCGTTTAATTTTCAACCGATACATATTTCCGTGTACACAGAGCGAAATGCATAATGATCATAGCCAATGTCATACCGTAAAGAAACAAAGCAAAAAAACACGCGACAGATGCACCTCATAATCAGTCAAGGATGTACGACTATATGCCGCATATCTAAATTTAGTCACGGCAACACACCGTTATTGTATTAGAAGAAAAAAGAAAGGCAATATAATCCAACTCACACTGTCCGCTCTTGTACTGCGCCATGTTCTTCCTCGTCTCCTTGACGCTCTGTCTTGTACCGAGGGTCTGCCACTTGTGCGCACTGTAAGACGACATGGGCGGATAGTCGTTCTTGGCCTGGTAGCCAATGTCGTAGCTTCTCGAGTCTTTGCGCTCGCTGTAGCTGCGAGGAGAGTTGCTGCGCTGCATCGTCGTCGTCGTCGACGTCGTTGTGGTTGTCGAGGGCGTCGTCGGGGGTAAGACCGTTGTCGTGCTACGCGCTGCAGGAGATGTCGCCTCGTCCTCCTCGTTCTGGTCCTCCGCGTAATCCTGCGAAAGCGAGAATTTTCGAATTAATTATGGACTGGTAGTAGGACACTGGATAGATGAATGAAATAAAGATTTATCGTGGGGTTGGAGCGAAGTTTTGTTTGAAAAGACACGAATGCAATCTTGTATTTTAATGTTTTGAAATTGCTTGTATGAAATAGTAATTTAATTTAAATTTAATGAGTTTTCGGTTAATATAATATATATA
>UELV01081449.1:0-11305 GCA_900490015.1 Megastigmus stigmatizans
ACGATGGTTTTATCGAGACCACTACTGGCAGTGTACAATCCGTTCGAGCTGAATCTAACGCAGGTTAAGGCACTGCTGTGTTTCTCCATGACCCTGCAGAGCTCGATGCTCGCCGACAATGACTGGGTGTCGCACTTTTCCTGGGTGACTTTTACCTCCCAGAGCTTGACGCGATTGTCGTTGCCGCAGGTGACGAGCTGATAGAGCCTGGCAAATGGCTCGTTACCTGTTGAGCCAACAATTTTTACCTCCTCGGTTCGATCGTTGTCGCGAATCGTCCTTTCAGTATTGAATTTATGAATTTTTCCTTTCAGTATTTGAAATCGATAACGAGCGAAAAGCGGTACTTAATATTTGTGGAATTCAAACGTGCTATGGATATATTTGACAGACTACGATAATACATTATTTATTCGTTGCGTACCAGATGACATGGCAGACAGCTGTACTACGATTATCAAAATTTGATGTGTCCACAAACGTAGATAGTTATCATTGTCGTGCCCTTGTCACGCGCGGCAAGCGTTCTATTTCTGGTCAATAGGTATTAAGACTATAAAAAAAAGCTGGCTTCGATATATCGCGTGTACAATATATATGTTTTGTACGAAAACGAGCGGAAATATTTGATCTCGATGAGAAAATATGGTCGAACTCACTTGTGACTTCTTGAACGGATGAGAAATCACAGCAGACGACGCCTAGATCGTGGGCGTCGTCTACCTGTGCGAATACGTTGAGGTCCTGCTCTCGCGACGGGCAGGACTCGATGATTTCGTTGCAGCAGAACAGCTGGAGGACACCGAGGGTACACGTGCTTAGGAGCCAGTTAGAGTCGGGCGTGAAACTCACGGATTGTATCGCGCCCTCGTGTTTCTGAAAACTCCTGCGACAATTTCCCGTTGTTCGTCAGCAACGAGGGTTATGGTGTTGAATATATATATAGCGTATTGAACAATGCGAGGAATTGAAAATTGGTGCTATTGGTACTTGATAGATATTAGAATGAAGATTTTACGAACCTTATTAAAGTTCGACGCACCAAGTCCCAGAGGCAGACTTGTCCGTTGTCCCCAGCGGTGACCAATAGGGACGAGTCCGGAGAAAATTTACAGATTCTGACGGCCTCGCCCCCCGCTTGTACCATTGTATGAATTTTCGTACCGGACTGTAAATCGATTTATTTTTGCGTTTATTATTTGAATTCTAGGACTCGATTGAGCAAGTTACGCACAAGACGGCCCTTTTTGTTTTATAAAAAGTAAAAAGTAAAATTCATTAATATTGTATAAATAATGAATCTTTGATGTGAAGATAATATTACTGCTATAATCATTAAATATTTAACTATGAATAAGAAGATTCAATTAAACGTTTAAATGTATAACACAGAATTTAAATTGTACAGAGGATTTTACCTTTGAAACTTACGTCGCTGTGTAAAAAGCTTTAATGAAAAAAATCGAGCTGTACGCTAGCGTCGAAAGTTGTAAAACGCTCGATAAAGGTTTACGAGTTTCCTTTTATAAAGAAACTTATTTTATGCCTTTGGTATCCTTCGTATCGAGAAAAATCGCTATTTTAAATTCAAGATTGGAATGATCACTTCGTATCGATATAAAGACAGTGATTGAACCACCTAATGAAATTTTAGCCACGAGACTTTGTCTAATTGAAAAGATATTTGCGTTTTTCCATATACGTAGAATCACATAAACTCGGAATGTCTAATTTGTCGGATGCTGATCACAGGCGCTCGCAGTCATTCCGGAGTAATGCACTAACCCGCAAGTTCCATAATTGTGTGGTGCCGTCAATGCTCGAGGATGCGAGCATCGTCGATTGCGGGCTAACTTTGACCGACGTAACGCCGTATTTGTGACCCAGGAGCGGCGAAAATGAGGCTTCGGTGAAACCCTCGCCAGGTTGCCATTCCCATACCCGCACTCTTTTGTCGCTGAAAATATTTAAGTCAATCCTTGCGATTAATCTTGTCTCGATGTAATACAGCTATTTAATTATTCGTTAGGTTAGTTTTAGAACTTTGTTTGACTGTATTTTTAACGATCCATTTGATGCATTTCTTAATGCATTTCTGTGGACTGGTGAGTAAAAAATGATTCATGAGAATCGATATGTGCACTGTAAGGTACGATACGCGTACCTACTCCCGAAATAGGTGAATGAACCAAAGGTAATGCTTATTTCCGAACTGGAGCGAGAAAATATCACTCAGGATTGATTATTCACGCTCAATGAAGTTAAATGTAAATCCAATAATAGAGTGGACAAGGTACAATTTTAAATGTGCGATAAAATTATCTTTACTTATTAAGGTCATTTTAAGAAAATATTATAGTTAAAAATAGTAGTAGAGTAGGCGAAGAAATTCATTGCCTTGACATCTTCTCGTAGGAATTGCCTTCTAGGAAAAGAGCATTAATCTTTTAAGGTGCGCGCACGCAGTTTTTATCAAAGATAAGCCAATGAATGGCATTTTTCATTTTCTATATATTTGCCTACCTATACGTTTTGTGCGCGCTCCATTGTGGTGTGGAAATATCATTGATCAATATAGATCTTTATTATATTTGGAAAATTCCTAGTTAAAAAACTGATCGTAATTAATTTTAATTATAAATCGTACGAGACATTTTGCGTGGTTTAATTAATGGCATAACATTCAGAATACTGGAGGCTTATAAGAATACGTAGCTTGAAAAAAATTAATATATATTAGCAAGCATACGTACAATGAAGCGTCTATAATATGCTGTGCGATTCCTATAGCTAAAGTAATTTAAAAGTTTTTTGTAATACAATAAAAAAAATTTCGTGTTCTTGGTCAAGTAAATTAAAAATTTACCAAAACTTTATTAATATTCATTTCTGTTCATCAATTATTTTCAGCTTTTTAATAGTAAATAAGTAAACCGCAATTATTTGACTTATTTATTCTGCAATTTATGTAAAATTATATTGTTTCTGCTCTTTGTGCTTGTTTGGTACCCTTAATTGAAACATTCAATAAAAATATCGACCTTTTATATCTCATCAAGCTGATGTGACCCCTCTAAATATTTTATAGTATTATACATGTGAAATGTAAGTGTAGATTTTATCGTTGTAAATGGGTTTAATGTGCCTCGTACGCCGAAGATCAATAAATTGTAACATTAAAAAATATATATATTATGCGATTGAGTTTACAGTTGTAAAACCACAGATATTGCATGCTTAGTTAAAAATAGTGTACTTTTATCTAGTACTGTAATTTATGATTGCTGACATATAATGTAATTTAATGAAAAGAGTTTTATTGCGTTTGACAGAAGATTCTAAAAGATTATGATAAACATGGAGTATTTTGAACGAATCAGAAATACTCTTTACACGAGTGTGGCTCGAACCACAATAAGATTATTTTCTGCAACGTTTGAACAGTACGAATTCCGCGGGTACCTCCACGTCAGGCAATTGTGTCTCGGTATAGTTTTACTACTCAGCGTCAGTCACAAGGAAGTCCCGTTAAATATGTCAGTGCAAAGGAACTAACCCGGATCCAGTTACTAAAATACTATCGCCGGCAAAGTCCACCGCATTGACGTCACTGGTATGAGTAGTGAGGGTCTGCAGAGCTTGCACGTCCACCCCGTACATGCTCATGGCTCCGGCTTGCGCAAAAGCGTTCCTGCAACATTTGCAAAACAAGGATTTGCGTTAGTAGGCAACGATTGTTGGTGTAACGCCGACCGTATTTCACGACTGTCGGGCTTGTAAACTGGTGAAACTGATCTGCCAAATCTTACTCGTAAAAGTTCAATTCAGCTCGTGGTAGATTTTTATATATACCTAGTTTTCAAGCTTTGATTTTTCTAGGTTCAAGTAGCTAAAACGTCTTGCTGGACGTGTCTGTATCTACTTGCAGTTACTGAATATGTGTTCCTCTAGGCTTTTTAATTAAAAATACACGTTTAAAGTTTAATCTTATTCCAAATATGTTCTCACTGAAGTAGGGACGAATCAACAATACCATTGTGAAGCGTAATACACGTTTGAAACCACTTTTGCAACTAAATTTAAATAATTCTGTGAATCCTTAATCGAGTTTCTTTCACGCGAATCAGTCAAATGGTAAAAAATATCTATTATCATTCCATCGTACATGGCTAATACATTATTTTGCGTGTCAGTGAAAAAATTTTACTATCACGCGATTTAATCGTTGATCGATTGAAATATCAATAGCACCTCCTCGTTAGGATAAATTTTAAGCTAAGAATCGAAAATAGTGAAACGGATTGGGTTATCCACAAAGTACGTCAAGTTAATAGTCACTTTTGACGTTTCAAATCATCGAAAATGAATTATCGGTTTGAGCCAACTCATTTAGTCGCTATAATACTTTAACTATCTGTATAACTTTCCCCGAAATAACTGGGATGTATTTTTGTACCTATCGCAAATTTACTCTGGCCGAATGGTTCAAAATAATGGGACGCAACCGCATGAATGATCTACTGCCCTTCAGACAAAAAAAATACTCTGGCATTAAAAAACGATTGCTTCAGCTTCTAACGACCGCGTCGTTAGTTTGTGGAAAAAAAAAGAAGAAAATAAAATAATTTCAGAACATAACATTTTACCACCGAATAGCTTCAGGTAAATTCCACTTAGGTAATTTAAAAACTGCGTCACGGAGATTCTTCTTGTTCACATATAAATACGATAGGTTTGAAACGCTCGCAATATCGGGAGAGCGTTTACCTTAAGCGCAGAGAGTCGAGCGCGATAAATAAATAAATAAAGCGACGAGTGCCGGGCCCATTTGTGTGCATGTGGGTTCGCGCGCGCGCGCTAAAAATAGTATCGCCCCGCGCAGCGTCACCATGATTTGCGCGTGCAGTGTGTTTGCTCAGAAATTATGGAGAGAATGCCAGCAACGCATCAAGTATTCACCGCGAGAATCGAAATCGGCGATAAGAGAGGAGAGAAAGAAAAACACTGCACATTACTGCAGAGCCTAGCGCACGAAGTCTATTTCTTTACATCGGAGCGATGATGAAACTCGCGGCTTTAAGGTAATTCCGTATAGCCTATGGAAACTTACGAGTGGTTTTGCCAGCGCTTACCCCCTTTCTATATTTGACTGCCCTCGTTCCCTGCTTTTTCGAACAATATAGGGAAATTGCACGTTACGATATCTCTTCCGCTGTCTTTATTTCTCGACCTGATGCCTATACATATATACCTGTTGAATTTGCTACTCTTTGAGATCGATCTCGAAAGCTTGGATGCGGAAAGAAAATATATTATGCATGAGAAGTAAGCAAGAGAGTAACAACTAGTTAGTATGATTTTATAATGAGATATTAGACGTTTATGGATAATAGCATACGTATGGGTAAAATTGCACAGTGTTTCTTTACAAGGACTGTGACGATTTTACTAGGCGTGTGGAATAGCAAGCGTTTCAATACATTACTTACTTCGTCGATATTTCGATATGCGAAGGTATATGTAATGTGAAAAGGACTTGGCCAATTCTTAGGTAAAAGAAGCTTTTGATTAACATTTCGGTCGAAACGCGTAAAAAGTAAGCATTAGTGATATTCTAACGAGCTGAATTTCAAACAATCGTTATTCTATTTCCGGCTTCATGCATTTCTAAGAAGATTCTCGTGTATATAAGGAGTCATAATTCCTTTTTTTTTTTATTGAATCGCGAATATCAGTATAATTGAGACGAAATTTAATGAAAAGCTTGTCATTTGCAGTCGCAAATGATGTTATTTTTAATGAGATTTTAATGTGGACTTTAACGAGCTATTTGTCACAAAAAATTATGTATAACTTTGTAAATGAGCTAAATGTGTATGGAGATGTCTACTCTATCTAATTATTAACATTTTTGGTTTTGTAAAAAAGTAAATTTTTGATCGAGGTTGTTTAGCGAATGCTTTAAATAATTAATTTTGAAAAATCCATAACTTTAAAAAATGTATAATGAGATTGGATTACTAAATCTATTGTATCTTTTTAGTTCAAAATTATAATTAATTTAATTGTGCAGAATCTTTTGTCAATTAAATTATGTATGTGCTATACACATACATAAAATATACGTAAAGCTCTAATATAATAGATTTACATTAACATAATATTAATGATAAAGTTTACATGAATTACATAATTAATAAGAAAGTACAATAACATAAATCTTTGATTTTTTGTACCCTATTTTGCGGTAGTTGCGGTGAAGAAATGAGAGTATATTAGACTTATATATCCTTATATAAAAACTTAATGTTCCTAGTTTTTAAAAAGCCAGTAGTAATTAAGGCCCATCATAATATAAAAATTTTTTTGAGAAAAAGTAATTCTCTTTACATTATACAACTAATATTATGCATCTCATTTTTTTATTAGTATAGAAAACCTGATATGCTTTTATTACATTATACTATACTAAATTTGACTAGCATCCCCCGTTGCGGTTTAGACCGGGATTATCACGCATAGGTATAATATAATAATTGTTTAAAAATGTTTTTCTTAATCAATAAACTTGTACAACGTTCACTGGGAAAGAAAATAAATATACATTAATTTTCGGTCAGTGATCCCAAGTTACTCTAATTCAGAAGAAAAATTTTACTAACAATACAAGTTAAAAACGTATGATAAGTAGTTATTTTTATTATAAAATTGTATCACAGTTATTTATCAACGCATTCCAGTGATGATCGCGATGCAAGGTATACAAAAAGCGTAACTTTTTGCATGTATGGCACGACCGTCACTGCTCGCGCTTCACGCTCGCATTTATTTGCTGTCTCTATAACTGGTTCCACTGTTATCTTTAAAGGAACTAATTCTAGCAAAAAATGTTATATAGAAAAAAGTTTTGGTTTTTGTGTTCGACGACTTTTACGTTTAACACTTTTATGAGAAATTAATAGTTTCGATGTTAAAGCCCAAAAAGAGATCTTTGTTTAAACATTTTCCACCGATTTACCATTGTTGTCTTGGAAGGAATTGATTTTAGAGAAAAGTATTCAATAGAAAAAAGATTTATTTTTTTAGTTCTTGCACTTCGTCTATTCTACGAAAAAAATTTTTTTTTGACGTTATAGCTAAAAAACAATTTTTTGCAATTATTAAAGAGTGTGCCATTTCGAAGCGTTTCAACGGATACGAGACAAAATAGGAGCATTTCTATTCTACAATATAATGAGTTAATCCCCAAAGTTTCGACCCGATCCGTCAAAAATTCATGGAAAAAATCGGTTAACAAAATATTTTAGCACTTTTGGTGATGACAAAAATATAAGGCACTACCGTGTAGCGGTCGAGGGTATGCTAATACAAAGCTCAGAAATAGATTTAGGCAAGCTAATGTAGGACTCCATCTATATTTTGTAAATTTCTTTACAATCACATTAAAGGTTCTTTGGAAACTGTAAATCATACAGTATTAATTAAATGTATAATTAAATGTATATTTAAACAGATTTTGTTTAAAGTAGGATGCCCGAAAAATTAGATGAACACGAAGTTTTTAAAAATATTTCCCTTTAAATAAATTTAAGTTAAATATATTTTAGTGGAATGAAATATGAATATCCTCCTACCATTTATGTTCCATGCAGCTAACATTACATAAATAATTCCAGTACTAAGTAGACAGATACTATTGATCTAACTGAGAGCTGCAAACATTTCCGTAGATAAACGTGGGTTAATTGTTAATAATTAAATTGGCAAAGTTAGAACTAACGTTTTTTTATAATGGTATAACTGGAGGTCGTCAAGGAATGAATACTAAATGCTCAATTGCATAAAAATTAAAAAGACTAATAAAGTAATGGAATCATTTTATTATTTTTGCCCGAATATTGCTTACAACTTTTGTGGCAACATCGGTAGTAGAGCTCATAAGAAGAGTCCAGTCATTTAAACAGTAAGCCAACGTGATACGTGGTTTTATAATGTGGTGAAGGACATAAGCTGTTTGTCATTATTTTTGCTGCTTGAATATACCGAGTTAGAAGTCTAAGTCATAAAAGTCATGGATAATTTATTTACCGAAACTTTTGACCTGGCTTACCGGCGAGACTCCACCTTGGATAACTATATTACACGATGCTTCCACTTTTAGACTCTTTTTACTTTCGTTATCAATGCTAGTCGATATTCTTCTAGACAAAGTTGATGGGAAAATAGCCTTTTCAAAATTAAACTCTTTATCTAGAACTTTGGTGCAAAAACTTTTCAAAACAATCATACTGACCAATTATTTTATTCCTTCAAATACTGCACTACAAATGGGTTAATTAACTTTTATAAAACTTAGTATATACATATAGGCGTTTCTATAATGGCATTAATCTTTAATTCTCGTTCTTGTTTGAACTGACAACTATAGGCAGTCAGCATAAAATTTTAAGTACGACAAATCAATATTTCTTTATCGGTCATTTCAGTTAAAAATATTAGAGTGTATAAAAAATTCAACTAATTACTTCTAATGAGAGAATATCGTATTCAATGTTAACTGTAAGTTATGTCAATGTATCCAAAAAATAGTAAATTTTTTGTCAACTCGAGTCTCATAATAATTATTCCTGATGATTTGAAGTTTCAGTTTATTCTACTGCGTCTCTTTAAATGCCTCTTAAGATTTTGACTCAGTCATTTAGAAAAAGTTATTAATACTTGAAACGCTATTAAAACTTCTGTTACTGCAAAAGCGCACAAGTTAAGAGCAAGTTTCTGATTGAACTTCGGTAAGATGTTTCGTCAAGCAAGTTTGTCCTTTTAACAAAATTCTTATACAATCAACTTTCACTCCAAACCATAATCCAATTTTGATCAATCGGTTTAAAAATTTGCAGACCCTTGCAAATTTTCAAAACTTCCATCTTTCAACGTCCAAACTGCAATCGTAACAGAGCAACGATTTTTGAAATTGGAGAATTCGATCGCAATTTAGTCAGTCGCCGAGAAAGTTCATTCAAAGGCGTAGTAATAATCGAAGTGACGTTGAGCCTCTGGTGAACCCGTTTAAACCCATACAAGTTGATTAGCAGCCGAACGGAATCAGTAGTCATAAGGGCGGATGCCTCCCATCGAGCATTCTGACGCTCGCGTGCGCGCGCGAAGGCAAGAAGTGCTTCGCCACACTGTCTTTTTTGTTCAGAAACCGGCGGCGGTCGCTGCTTCCTATGTGCCCCGAGGCTGACTGCGCAAAATATGAATCATATAAATAATAGAGGCTCGCCGACGACGCGCTCCTCTTTCGCTGACGTGTGGCTCTCTCCGACCGAGCAAATCGATTACTCTTTTTTTTCCCTTTTTCCTTTTTTCCCCACTCTCTTTCTTTCGCCCCACGCGTATAGATCGGAACGTTTAACGCTTTGCGACGAATGTGGAGCTTGAGCTTGAGCTTTTTTAGCGCCGTATGAATTTTGTATATATATATATATACGAGGGTAAGGGTTTTTTCCGGTGTGGCGAGCTGGGACAATAATTAAGGGCGAATATCGATTTGACCTCGCGCATTTTTTTTCGTTTATTCTGCGTGTATACTTGGAGAATGGTTGAGTATACGGTACGATGAATTGTTTCAAACTTTTGCGTTCGATTGAGAAATCATATTGAGACTTGGCGAATTTTCCTCGTTATTTAAACGAGTAAACTGAACGGGTTCTTCAGAAGGTCAATTTTTTATGACAATGCGTCTTTTCAAAACAAGCAAATAATGTTTACTGAAAAAGTTTCATACTATTTAATGCGATTACACTGCTCTTATAGCAAGGTATGCAATCGATTACCGTCGTGCACAACAACGTTCGTAATTGCATTCCTATTTAATTAAAATTCGCAAACAACTATACCTACTTTTAATCAAAATACGCTATTTGATATGCGTAAGTACACGAAAACCAACTAGAACAGTCGAAGCTTTTTCAAATTGTCCTCTCCTCCGCATAATGTAGATTTTAGGTCTATCTCAAAGGGAGAGGCACAATAATTACAGGCTCAAGTGGCTTTCTTTATTGTGCAAGAAAATCTCGCTGGATAAATGGGGAAGGAGGTGGGGCGTGGGGGCGGGGGGAGAGGAGAAACGTGAAAAAGGCCAGTGCCGCTCGGTACACGCGTAAGCTTTAAAGCCCCGGTAGTAGCGGCGCGGCCGGGATTAATTATGCAGGAAAATGGAGCAGCGTCGCTGCACATTGGCAGTTGGCTGTTTTAACGTTGGGCAGACTCAACGGGTCTCACCCCCCGAAACCAAAACACTAGGATTTGGCTTTGGACAATTTTACACGATGCGCCTCGCACTGACAGTATTGTTCCATTGATCATGGTTTCTGCACCGATTAATGCTAATGTCGAAGTTGCAGCTTTTATTTTTCATTGTATGGAATGATATCTGGAAATAAGAAGGATGTTGGACCATCCGTAAGTCGGTAACTATTTGTTGGACTGACCATTAAGCAATTGTGGAGCTTTAGTAGCGTTAACCTGAGATAGAGTGAGGCTTAAAAAATGATGAGGAGAAAAGAATATACCATAAAGTATATACCGAAAAAATATCACGCCCATGTATGTTATGTAAGAGAGCGAAATATTTAATTTCTATTTACTGAATGACTTACTAATAGTTACCTATATATCTTTTAAGCATTGAATCCACTGTACGAGTATAAGTATGCGTATTTGTGTCTGACCATACTATGTGATTTCTACTGAAATATAGAAGATTAATTTCTATTCTAAGGTCGGTATTAATTCTATCAAACAATTTGATTGATTTCTTATTTTGCTTACTGCTACATAATCGCGAAAAATTTTAAAGCAAATGTATTACATTATGATTAATTAATATTCATATCATTTTAATTTTTTTAGTTTTAATGGATTATATCACAATTGTATATTTGCTTTTATACATCCATAATAGTAATAGAATATTAACTCCATAATAACCATTTAACAGTTAAAATTCTCTTACGATCTTTTACACATCATTATATTTATTTTCGTAATTTATTCATGTACAAAATTACATGAATATGTAATAGTGGATGTGTTTAATTCTATCCATGAAAGAATTAAAGTTACAAAAGAGGTCGAGTCAGATAATCAATTGAGTTTTTTAGATATTAAAATCATTAGAGTCAATAATAATAGAGTGAAATTAAATTGGTATAGAAAACCTACATGGTCAGGTAGATTTTTAAATTTTAATTCTCACCACCAATTCGGAAACAAGATAGGTGCGATCAAGGGTGTCATTGAC
>UELV01081452.1:18519-35894 GCA_900490015.1 Megastigmus stigmatizans
GGGGGGGGGGGCTTGCGCGTTTTGTAGTCGAGTAAAAAAGTCAGCTGCAATAAAAGGCAATTGGCGAATTTAAGATCCGAAGTAAGACGTCTTTTGTTTTGTTGACGTTTCTTGTGTTATTTAATCTATTTCGACATTTTAAGCAATTAAAGGGTGGAGAAAATTCAGTTTTGTTTGTAACGAAAGCATAATATTACTGAAAAAATTCAATAGTGGCGACCTTATAGTATACTTTTAAAACTTAGTATAAATCGTATTTTCGGTTTGCATCGTAACTATTTTGAAATTTTTTGCTTTAAGACCCCGTAAAAATTCAGCTGTCAATAAAGCTCGGAATGTACCGGATTACTTTCAGCAAGTAACTATAAAAAAAAATACTAGTGCTGGCAGAAGTTGCATTTACTGTCTCGTCGACCCAAATCTGCAATATAGAGTTGACGCGTCTCTTGAAAATATTACAAAAATGTTCTGGTATGAAACATTTATGGTATACTCAAAATAAACAGTTTTGTCTATTTTATAGGGGTAATAATTGTTCTATCTATTTTCTTTTTAAAATGTTTAAAATAAAATTTGTTTCTTATTACTCTATGCGATTTACAGAAGGATATTCACATTTTTTATGTTTAAAATTACAATATTAAATCACAATCATGTTCCATTCAAATAAACAATCAATTAAACAAATAATTATTCGATTTATATATATCTATACTATAAAAAATTACAGTTCAAAATAAAAATAATTTATTTTTGTCTGTACATTGCAAATGCAAGTGTTCATCAAAATTTGTTACATGTTCTTCTTGTGTTATTTTTAAAAATATAAATTTTTAAGTAAAGATAATTTTAGATTTAATTATGAATTATGAAATATATGTATATTACTTATGTATTGGAACAAATCATTTAAATTTGAGAAAGCTATGCATTGAAAAATATATTATTGTCAATGTTATCGAAATAAACTTACTCAATTTAGGATCTCTGTAATATAAAACAATTAACAATCGTATGTTCAAAATTAACTAAAAGAAAGATATATGTCAATTAATATGCATCAACCCATCGAACATCAGATGTTTAATCTGTTCCCGATTTACTTAATAATAAAAAAAGTGAGTTCGAATGAATGAATTAACGTTTGTTTTAAGGCCTGGCCATGAAGAGGTAAACGGCGTAAAAATAAGTGCCGCGGCGAAGTTTTGCGCCAGACGACGCTCCTTTTCATCAAGCGAGGAATTACACTTGACGACGACGACAGTCCAAGTAGGAAGTAGATTATATACCTGAGCGAGCGAAAGTTGGAGCAGGAGAAGAAAAACCAATATCTCTCGACCTCCGGTGACTATCTTTGCAAAAGCAACTACACCCTGCAGTCGGTCGTACACACGGTTAGTACTCGATCGTCTACAACTAAAGCCCATTTGTATCTCACTATAGTTAATTGTCGCCCATACTGGCGAAGAAATTAAAAAACTATTATACTTAATAGTTGGAGTAGGCATATGGCAAAGTTCTACAATTTTTAAGTACAGATAAACATTACATTTTAAGTTTAACCCTATATATAACTAAAGCAAAATAAATTTATCCGTTTTAGCTTTTATACAGCCAGAATATTAAAAAGAAGATTCAAAAAATTTATAGTTACTGTAAGGGCTCAGAAAGTAGTATATGATTTAAAAAAATGTTCCCGCTAATCGATGACGTCATTAAGAAAAAACTACTAAAAGTCCTCGAGATAATGTGTGCATATATAGGGGTACATAAATGTACAGGAGCAAGCTCCCTTAATGCATACTCGGTGTGCATCTGCATGCATTTAGAGTAGCGTGACCTAATGCCATGAGAATATTGTGGACTACCCTTAATATCGATAACGCAAATTTGAACACATTACTAAATTATTCACATAATAACAACCAACTAAAAGGTCAAACTATGCTGTATATCTTTTATCACTAATTTCTACACGTTAAACGTAATAGTAAAGAACAGGCGGCACTTCTTCGTCCTATAAAAGCTGGTAGGAAAGTGTGCACAGCTCGTACAGCAGAGTCACGAGGAGGAAAAAGTCATGCAGCGAACTTGGCATTTCCATTAATAATCCAGGAAAACTAAAGAATCAACGCGAGCTTCATAGATTACTCCTGCGTAAAATAAAAAAAAAAGCTGCAGAGCAAAAGTAAAGAAAAGAATGTGAAAAAAAAAGGAAGAAAGGAAAGTCGGTAAGACGCGCGTCCGGCTACTGGCTCACTCCACCCGGTCCGTTCGTTAACTACCATTTTCCACTGACGTATTAATATTGCAGGTAATCTTACACTAGCATATTAATCTCGCGCCCGGAAGCCGTAAGCTCTCAAAGTTTTGCGAGCCCAAGCTCGTCGAGCCAGTGAACAGAGGCGGAGAAGCGAAACGAGCCTCGTTTTATGCGCGAATCCACTGCGCCTCGCTACCTATGCACATACATATACACACGTATAAAGGTCCCACTTCCCTTCCCACCGCGTCGCCTCGCGCTTTACCTTATTAAGATCCAACAGATTATAACGATTTACCGAGGTTTCATCTCACACTCGGTTATTCTGCAAAAAGATTACTGTGTACAGCCGGAGCCGCCTGTAGCCGTGGACCGTGGAGGCTCCTCGATGCACAAGCGCCAACGGAAAGCTTTCGCGCTCTGCGTATACACAAGCTATCCCCCTCTCCCACCCCACACTCGCCTCCACACTACCCTCCTCGATCGTAATCCTCGACATTTATGTGTATCGTAACTAGGCACGCGCGCAGCTTCCTCCCATTGCCTTCTTCCTCCTTTTAAGAGCCCAACGAGACGCGGACCTGTTGTTTGCCTGTATTATGTAGCACTGGTGGATGTAAAGGAAGAAAATAAGTGTTTGTTGACGATAAGCGGCCTTTTGTTGTGCGTGCTCACATTCTGTTCTGGTTCTTCGATGATGGAGTTGCAAGATACTAGGCTTGTCGTGCATCTTGACAGTTTGAGGAATGTCGACGAGCGTCGTTGAATCGGAAAATAAAACAGTTTCTCAAATGGCTGTACTTGCGAGAATGTGAACCAAGACACCTAATTTTTGTTCTTTTTCTTTTTCTAAGTCTCAAGACTGATAGTTTGCATAGATCAAATTTAGTGTGTGAGTTTCTGATTGGTCATGATAATCTATGTCTTATGTAGCATGGTGCTACTGCTCATTTCTCGTTGCGAAAATCTCTAACATTTTTAGGGTAACCTTTTTACTCTTCTAATGTATTCGTCACTATTTTTATTTAAATAGACTACTTTTACTTTTATTGAGTAATAATTCTACTAAGAGATTTATTTAAAAATAATTTTATATTGTGATGGGGCGTGCAATCATAGTGTTTTCATTTTCCTTTTTTTTTTCTTTTCGAATTTTCTTCACGCGCATGCGATTTGTAATGTCACTTCTTTCAATTCGCCCAATGCACCGTTATAACGATCCTTTTCCTTATTCCAGTTCTTATTTACGACTGGAGAATGTATTTTCGTTTTATCGCCCACCCTTGCACTAGGATATCAGATCGATGAGCAAGCCGTTATAAATGCATATAAAAAAGTTTTTCTCCCACGAGAAAACGGAAGCTTTTAACTTTTTTTACAAAGAGAAACAGAGCGAACAAGAGGGAGAGGGTGTGTGAGAGAGAGAGAGAGAGAGAGAGAGAGAGAGAGAGAGAGAGAGAGAGAGAGAGATCGGTAACACATTTTACGATCAATGAAGCGCTCGTAAGGAAAAAAGGTGGTTGTTGCCACGCTCTACAGCATTCTCGGTGGATTCATTTTTGTGCAGTGAAAAATAGCCCCAGATTTAAGTGACGAGAAAGATTTTTCCCGATACAAAGCGACGAGCATCGCGTCTGTGGAGATCAAACCCTTGTGTAGGTGAAGCGAATGTTATAACAATGACTGAAAGTTGAACTTACTTTTCTATCAGCTACTTGTTGAATTTGGTTAAAAAATTAATTCGATTAACTAATTCGAAAAACCACATTTGTTTTGCATTGAATGTCCAAAATCTACTGAAATATACCATTTTAACCATATCGGGTCTTAAAATCAATTATAAATTATTTTATTAATACCCCGAACTCTTCTTAACACTTCTTCACGCTCGCATTACCATAGTAAAAAATTAAGACTACCATTTCTAGAAGAAAGTATAAAAGAAAACATTTCTCTAACACCCGAGCCGGGGCACTCAGACTAAAGGCATCGATATAAAACTCCCTTCAATTTCTCGCTCGTTTGTGGCGCGCGAGCGAACAGGCAAAAGCTAACTGACTGCGCGCAGCTCCTCGTGAAAAATTGAAACATTAATATTCCGGAAGTCAGGCAGAGACTCGGCCAACCGTAGTAGGCCAGGATATTTCTTTGGGCTTTGAAAAAGTTTTCCCGCTTCCGGAATATGAGGCGCTAAATCGTCCCCCTTCATAGAGGGAGAGAGGAAAAGTGGGAGGAGCCAGTTTCTCTTCTAATGGCTGCCTAATAGTTTCTTCTCACTCGACGAAGACCGAGAGAGTAATATAGTGTCGAGACGGAACTTCTTGGCGCGTGCTTGCTTCATGATGCGATCAGTTTCTAACTCGATTACATTCGCCGAAGAAATTCTTTCCTTTTTTAATTCCACTCGCGCACTTTTCTCTTCGCGCTTGCTTCAGTGTCGTTAGCCTCGTAAACTTGAATGTAACAAGTGCGAAGAATGTCGATGAACTGCGTATGTGTACAGAATGGAATTTATGCTTGAAAATTTTCAAGTTCTAAAGTTCAAATTATTGGTGAATTTGAGCTATATAATCGTTAAAGGACATGATCCTGTAAAGTAAAAAAAAAATTGTAATTGCATCGATACACATTTTTTGATGATAGAAATCTCTGTAAAGATTATTTTGAATTACGTTTTTCAATTTTTTTGAAAGGTAAGAATTTCTATATAGGTCTCGGGCAGTATTGTAGAGCTAACGGGTCATAAGAATTTGCTAACGTTTGACTGTTTTGATACGATAATTTATACGCGAATTTTTCATCGCCTTTGTACGAAAATATATTGAGATTATTTTTAGAAAAGACTTTTATGCTTATATCCATACGGTTTGTACTTTTTAATTTTGAAATGCATGTCTACGTTCTTTCAAATAAATAGAATATTTGAATGCATGAGTACCACTCGATGAAAAAATGTTTATGGTAGTTAGTTATTGGTATTTCAAGTGGGCATTCTTCCGAGTTTTGCGTCGCTCGCAATAATTCGATCCAGTGTATATCCAATGTTAATTTAATTTATGGATTACATAATCAAAATATTTCAACAGTTATGATTTTATGGATAAAAATGTTTTCATTAAAAAAAATAATGAATTCTCTTTCACGGTAGAGTAGCCCTTGATCAATTCCTCATCTCCACAGCAAAAGTCGTTCAAGCCATCTCACCATCAATCTTATTTCATTCCACTATATACGCAGCTATATACTCATAAGCAATACTTTATTTCCTCGGCATCGACGTCAATTTACACATCCTAAGCGATGTCGGTATTCCCAGCTCCTCCTCCACGAGAAGAGAGACTATTATGCTGCAAATAAGTCGGTATATAAATGCCCTTGTTTGCAGAAGGAGGAGAGAGGAAAAACTCGGAGAAAAATGCAGGTAGCCATAAAACACTTTTCCTCTAGCACTCCACCTTTCTCTCCTCTCTCACTTTTCCGTCTCTCTCTCTCTCTCTCTCTCTCTCTCTCTCTCTTCCTCATTCGCTCTCACTCGCGGGAGGGGTGGATTTGCTCGAGCGACGACAAAGCAGCAGCCGCAAACCTCGGTGAATCCAACCAGGAATTCCCACTTACAGTCGAACCACCGACACAAAATAGAGCGCTTATAGAAAAGCGAAGAGAGGGAGAGAGGGAAAGAGAGAGCCAGAGAGCCAGAGAAAGAGTAAAGAGAGAGAGAGAGAGAGAGAGAGAGAGAGAGAGAGAGAGAGAGAGAGAGACAGAGAGAAGAAGCGACGTGGCGGGTAAACGTCGCAAAGTGGCTGACGTAAGTAATTCAGTTATGAACCATCCATTACTTTGGTCAGGTAGACCCCTTCCCCTCACTCTGTTCCTCTGCTGCTTCTCCATCTTTGGTATGACTATATGCGCCGGAGCTTGGGTGCACAGAGACATATAGGCGACGAGATGGGGAGAACCTCTAAGTGCACCGCCATCTCTTCGAGGCCAAAGTATATTGGTATACAGTGTTTGCCAAGTTAGGGCCGTTGGTGCAGCCATCCCCTCTCCCCGCCCCCCGGTCCCTCATCGAAGCTCACCGAGAGCGAGCGCATCGTTCCGGCACGTCCGGAATGTGTGTGCTGCTGCGCGCTGCAAAGCTGACGGATCAAGTGAGCACGCGTAAACGCCGCCGCCGCCCTCAAGTTAGCCTTACTTGGAAGCGACTAGAAACGGCGCACGAGAGAGAGAGAGAGAGAGAGAGAGAGAGACGGAGAGACGGAGAGCAAGATTTCTGGATGAGGTCATATGGGATAAGCGTAGACACTCGACCAAACGCTCGAGTATGACATAGCACGTTGCGTTATACTAGCTCTTCTCGAATGAATCATTACTTCAGTGCTTTTTATTTGGTATAAGAAATCTTTTTCTCAACTTGAAATTGCACTTGACTGGGTAAACTCTACTTCTTAGATTCGAATTATTGAGCGAAGCTCAGTAAGTAATAGCAAGCCAATTTAGTTAAGCACATTCTTATCATTATTATTAACGCGCAAATTAAAAACACTTATATCGAAGCGTATAACTCTTAAGAATCAAACAGCCAACCGCTGCAGTAGTAAAACTTTCCCTCGTTTCAAACAGTTCCACGCAGTGAGTACACCAGCTCACAGCAAGACTGTATTTGTTTACATATACGAGTCTGTGCGAGCGCAGCAAAGTGCAATTATTCTGAAACGCGCGAGTAATTCCAAAATTTCGCGATCTGTCAAATTCTGCACGCACGCATCCGGTACGCGTGTGCAACGCGGACTCTCATTAATGCCTTTACACGTGGTGTGCGCGTATAGCTCTTTTCGACGCACCCTTTCAAAGTACAAGTCGAAAAAGGAGACTCGCGTCTTGACGCTCTGAAAGCGCATAGTTGCGGTCTTAACGAACTTTCGCCCCAATTATATATCTAAGTGTATATAGATACGTGGATTTGTATAAACCGGCGAGGCGGTGTAGCAAGCGCGGAAGAGGAGCAATAGACCGGGAGAAAATACGGTGCGGGCTGAGCCGATTGTTCGGCGACGTGCTCCAGATTAATCGAGAGAGATAGGAAAGTTAGCGCTCTCTTCCCTCGGGCTCCGCGTGAACATAACTGGAGCTGCTGCTGCTATATATCTGTGTGGGTAGATGAGTATAGTTGGGAGATAGAGCGAGAATTCAAGCATCGAAGAAGCCAGTGTACGAACTCGCTAAATTCTCTCTTTCTCTCATTAAACCGCCGACGTCAATAGAAACAGTGGCGACGGCGGCAGCAGCAGCAGCAGCAGCAGCGGCAGTTCACTAAAAATACAGGGAGAAAAAGAGTGGGGTTTCGAGCTTGCACTCATTTTCTCCATTGCCTTCTCTCAAAGTCGACTCTCGTCTTGTGAGCGCGCGACCTCTTAAAAAGTTCCAGTGAAAGATAGAGAGAGAGAGAGATAGAGAGCGGGCCGGGGGGGGGGAGTACCCTCCAGCCCAGCTGTATAGCTCGTCGGTTTTGTTCCAATGCTGCGCGATCGCTTCCACCTCGCATTTTCTTCGAGCGTGTAATGCTGCCAAGCCTTTGCCACTTCAGAGAAAAAGGAAGGAATGAAGATAGAGAATGGGAGAAGGAGAGAGAGAGAGAGAGAGAGAGAGAGAGAGAGAGAGAGAGAGAGAGAGAGAATGGAGAGAGTACGACTAACAAAAGGGGTACGAGATAAACTCTTAGGTGCTCTACCTCGTCCCGCTCCACCTCCATTCCGAGTTCCTGTCCGTATTGCTCGTCGATTATCAAGAGCAATCCACTTTAGACTTAATTCTCTCATTTCCGGCTTCGGAGGCAAGAGCGACAGGCTTCGTCTGAATTATTCGCGCGAAATCTATTTTATTTTCCTCTATTTCTCTTTTTATTCTTTTCTCGCACCCCTTTACTTTTTCGATCGAGTGCTGTCTCGTTCGCCGATCGACCTGCACTCTTTTATATATATATATATATTTGATGAAATAAAAAATATATATATAACTGCGTATAGTACTCATTGATCTGTATGTATATGTATTGAATGCGCGCTAAAATATATTTATATTTATATATAATTTTCAATTTTAACATGATAAAATAAAAGTAATAAGATACAAAGAATATGTAGTTAAAAATGTAACTTGGTTCCCAATCAGGTGATTTACAATATTGAAGAAAAAAAAACATTAAAACAGATATCCAAAGTTAAGCCCGAAAATCTCGTATGCGTGAGGTGCCAAGAAAAGTACTAGTCGAGGTTTTCGTATCTATCAAATCTTCCGTGTCCTTTTGTTTAGAGCCCGCGTACTTGTGTAGCTTGTCGGGTAAACGGAACACGTACGTAACTCGCCAAAAAGTCGACTATGCAGAAAAGAGAAAGAGAGAGAGAGAGAGAGAGAGAGAGAGAAGGGGGTGAGGTGGGGTGTGGGGGGTGTGGGTGGGTTAAATTACTGCGACTGGCTGTGTGCCTCAAGAAAATACGACGTAAATACGTGGCTTCCGGTTGTGTACGCATAGAACGAGAGGAAAGAGGAAAGACAGTCGCGCGGAAGGAAGGAAATGGAGTCCCGCGGCAGCCGGAACTTCTTCTTCTTCTTCTTCTTCTTCTTCCTCCCTTACTCCACCCCTACACTCGCCGTAGTGCTACGGAATTGCCTCATTTGTATCGCAGAAACCTCCGCAATCCACGTCGCCCGGGCCAAACATATTGCGTTATAGCGCTTCAACGAATAATGACTCCCGCTCCCGTCTCTTCTCTCTGCTCTGCACATGCACCGCACGCTATACTCCCGACAGTGTTCAGACTTACTTGCGTGATTCTGCAAAGATTGCGATTTTTTATGGTTGGGAGAACGTTTCGACTCCGTTGTTTAAGCTCTTATAATCGACTCGGCACTGATTCTGCTTTGAAATTGTCTCTGTACCTAGATATTAAGGCTAATAAGCCAAGATATAGAACGACAAATTTTACTTCATCCAGATTTAATGAAGGAAAGTAACTGCGCGAGTAAACTTGATGAAATGACTTTCCCGCAATAAAGACGAATTATAATTTGATAATTCAAAGTTTCATAATGCTTCCATTCTATTCGATACCCAATAAAAAAATAATACAATTTCTTGATACAGCGTTAGGGCTAGATTCCCATTACTTAACGATAATTTCTTTTCAAAAACAATTTAGCCAAGCTCAAAAATCTAACCCCATCCACGACCCTTTTACGCCCAAAACTTTTCCCACTTACTTCTCCCCCCATCGTTTTTCGCATTCCTTAACTCCATTCTCTCCTTTCCCCTCCCTACTTCGTATTCTCGGAATAACTGTGGGATAATAGCTTATACACGTGGCTCTGGCTTCCCGTTATATAATACACTTGGTATACACCATGGGTTTTAGTCCCTTCGATAGGTTTATTGGTTTAATAAGCACAAGTAAACGGTGCAAGAGCAAGCGCGCGAGAAACCGAGATTTCGAGGGAGGGGAGGAGGCTTGAACAGCTGCGCCAGCAACAGGTTATTTGATATGTTCACCGTCGTCAATACATCTCGACACTATATAAGCAGCGCTATCAGGGCTTCTGATAAGATCAAGTCCCTGAGACCGATTTTTTTCTTGATGAATGACAAGCTTAATATTTTGTCGAGTAGAATCGCTACACAAGTGGAAGAGACAATTATTAGTTGATATATAGGCTTATATTACTGATTAGAGTGAGCTTATTACATGGAATTAATGATCATAATTATTTTTTCGGATCTCGCAATTGAATACTATGACTGCTTCTCAATTAATTAACTTCGCTACAAAAAAGAGTAAACTATCATACTTAGCATGATCTGCGAATGCATTTACTCTGAAAACAGTAAATTAAGTAATGCAGTAATGGAAAAAGTTTGATGTTCGTGGTTTTTAGTACTAATAGAAATATATTTGCTTTAAAGTGGTTATTTGTTTGAAACAAACTAAATCACTTTCCATCAATCTAACGTAAAATGTATTTTAGGTGTACTTCAATAATCTGAAAAACTGCTTATACGTTAGCCTCTAAAATCTATTTTGTCATTTTTTGAGTAAAATATTTTATAATAAACATTTAATAATAAACCCATTTAAAGTACGTTAATGTTTAATACATTTATATTTGTCTCAAATAATGTTTATTTGATCTTCATAAATATGTTAAGCGCAAATATTGTCTTTCTCTACAAATCAATTTGTAGGATCAATTTGTGAAACTTTCGAATCAATTTGTGGAACTTTCGATTTCCAAACAATAGAATTCCATTCTAAAAGGCTGAAGTACGAAGGGTGAAAAGCGATAATTGCAGAGAAGGCGAAATAATAAAGCCACAGCTTGCAATTACCATTCGAAAGAGTGGAAACGAGAGCTCATACGCAGCAGACAACCATGTGGTTCTTAAGAAAAAATGTATACGAAATATGAAGTAGAGGCAGCAGAGCAACTATGGAGAGGAGCCGGAGGATGTGAGTGGAGCTTATACTAAACGCTAATTTGCATCGCATCTGTATGCGCCATCGTGCATATCCCGTCCGCTCCCCCTTACCCCTATTCATCTCTCTCTCTCTCTCTCTCTCTCTCTCTCTCTCTCTCTCTCTCTCTCTCTCGTACTCTCTTCCTTCCTTCGTCAGCTTACGTGAGAGTGCTTTGCTCTTAATACTTCGTTAAGCCGTATGGCATATTCGTGGGAGTCTTACAGTACCTCGGCCGTTTCTACTGGTGCCAACGGCAGAGGGCAATCATGCGAATGTGAACTCCATAACTGTGCGTGGGCAACACAGTATTATCAGACTTTTGATTCCTTTCCTACCATTAAAAAATTTTTCCTTTTTTTTTCCTATTTTTATTGTTTATCTTTCTAGTTTTATTATTAATGAGGAAGCTTTTATAGATCAAACATCTTTAACGAGCAGTTCTAATGAGGTAGCGCAAAAACATATCAAAGGCGGGCAAAAGTATAAGAATAAATAACTAATTTGAAGAAACGAGAAGTCAATGACAAATAAATCATCCATCGTTCCTTTTGAATTAATCCTTTCCTTTTTAGGACCGCTACACGGTAATGCCTTATATTTTCGTCATCGTAAAAAGTGTTAAACTATTTTTGTGAACCGATTTTCTCCATGAATTTTTGTCGAATCGGGCCGAAATTTAGGGGATTAACTCATTACATTGTAGAATAGAAACGTTCCTATTTTGGGACATATCCATCGAAAGGCTTTGTAATGGTACACAATTTAAGAATTATGAGTGTTTTTTTTTAGCAATAACATGAAAAAAATTTTTTTTTATGAACCAATTTTCTCCATGAATTTTTGACGAATCGGGTCGAAATTTTGGGGTTTAAATCATTATATTGTAGAATAGAAACGTTCCTATTTTGGGATATATCCATCGAAAGGCTTTGAATTGGCAAACCTTTTTAGAATTGCGAGTGTTTTTTAGCTATAGCTTGAAAAAAAAAATTTTGTGAACGAATTTTCTGCATGAATTTTTGACCGATCGAGCTGAAACTTTGGGAATTTACTCATTATATTGTAGAATAGAAACTTTCCAATTATGGGATATATCTATCGAAAGGCTTTGAAATGACAGACCATTTAAGAATTGCAAAAAACTGTTTTTTAACTATAACTTGAAAAAAAATTTTTTTCGTAGAGTATAAATAGACGAAGTGCAATAACAAAAAAATACATCTTTTATCTATTGAACATTTTTCTCTAAAATCAATTCCTTCCAAAATAACAGTGGTAAATCGGTGGGAAATGCTAAAAATGACCTCTTTTTGCGCTTTAAAATCGAATATATTAATTTCCCTTAAAAGTTTTAAATATAAAAGTTGTAGAGCACAAAAAAAACAAAACTTTTCTCTCTTAAAAATATTATCGTAGAATGAGTTCCTTTCAAGATAACAGTGGACAAGCAATTAAAAACGCTTAAATTCTGGAAAAATACTGCATATTATCTTGATGCTTGACAATTTCATTGCTGCTGTAGGTGTCGAAGATCTGATTGATAGCAACATTAACCAACATGCAAATGGCTATACGTAAAAATTAGAGCGTTGTCATCAAGAATGTTTCTTCGCTTTAAAAAAACAGAAATATATTAGAATATAATTTAGAACAAAAAAAATATTTTATAAAAGATATATTATTTTTTTTAATACAATACAATCAGTGACAATAACACTTAAAAATTATTTTTTTTTTTGAACAATAAGTTCAAGAATATTCAAATAGTAAATTTATAAAACAGTATAAACTACTTTATTTATTTAATTTAAATTTTGATTATACTATTATAAATTTTTGTTTATACGTAGATTATTACCAATAGCTGCAGCAGTTTCTTTAACTTCTCCTATAACCATTTTAATTTTTACACCACTTGCTATTAGAATAGAATTGGAATCACGTTCATGTGGTTTAGATAGAACTCGAGCTAAACCAATTCCTAGAAAAAAATTAAATCTTAATATTAAAATAGCATCAATATATTTTTCAATAATTATAATAATAGTATTTTGGTACCTTTTAAACCTCGTACAATTTCATAGGCTTTGGTAAATAATTCATGTTCATTTTTTGAATAAGAGTATTACTTACTACATAAATTACTTACGTCCATTTATTACGTACATTGTGATGCAATTTTTTCCAATGCCCCTATAACAAAAAAATTTATTCCATATAAGACATGGTTAATTGTAAAATTTGCTGTAGTGCTGCTTCAATGAAACAATTTAAAACCCAAAGAAGCGCAATATCTTATTATTCCTTTAACATTTTAATAAAATATTTCCTTTACCCAGTCGCATCATTATAATCTTTTACAATTCCATGACTTAATAGAATATTTTAAACTGAGGAAACAACGATGGGCCATACTGAATTGGAAAATTACTATAAATATTACCACAATAATTTTTCCTATTATTGTGGTTTCTTTGCTATAGCTTTTGCAACGTCACTAATTTTTGGAAACAATCCCACAGAACTTTGTTATAAAACAACTGAAATGCGTAAACATTTATTACAAATGTTTGATAATCGAACATTAAAAGAATTTCCAAATTCTTATGTACGTAATGAATCCTTTAATACTAAACATTTACCCCAAAACAATACACCTAATTTATTTCAATCAAATACAATTACTAATGATTTTAACGAAATTAGCAAATATAACAAAATATTATTATAAATATTACTTCGATCATTTCTAAAGTTAATACATTGAATAAACAGACTTCACATAAATCAATAAATATTACAACAAAAACTTCTGCATTAAAAGAACAGAAAAACTATGAAAAAATTAATAATCCACTGATATCTCAAAAATCTGAAATAAATAAGAATAATATTAAAACAAAAATTTACAGCACCAAAAAAACTTTAATCTTATAAAAATAAATAATAATGGAAATAATTTATTTTATGCTATAAGTTATGCTATTTTTAAAACTGAATATTATAATTATTTGATGAGAAAAGAATTTTGTTAATAGAAATTGGGAGCAAGAAAAACTTTCAATAAAAAATATTCATAATATAATAAATAAAAATATTTATATTTATTATATGTCAAAATCAAATGGAAATAATGCTACCTACGGAACCAAATTGAAGCATTTACACTCTCGAAAATTTTCGCAAAAAATTTAAATATATTTCAAAGAAACATTACAAACGATACTTATGAATTACTAAATGAACAATCAATAAATTTACTACTTTCTAGAAAATCTAATTCTAATGAACATTACGATTGCTTAATAAAAGATAATTCAATATATTCGCAAATAAATAAATATTGTAATCTCAAACTTTTATTAATCCAAAATCAAATAGTACAATTTCGCATTTATCAAATCTTATACCTTATGACAATAACGTTAACATCAAATCTCCAAAAAACTTAAAAAGTAATAATAAAAATTCAATTTCAGAAAATAATTACATATTTACATCACAATTAGATAAAATATATATATCTCAATACGATAATCAAAAAACAAATCAAACTACCCCTATTTTACATCAAATAAAACAAAAAATTTTTTTTTTAAAATTACATATTTATTCTCTAAAAATTAGAAACCAAAGAAAAAATATTATGAAAAATAAAAGAATTATTATTGAAGATAAAAAAAAAGAATATGGAAATGACAATAAAACATATTATAAAAAATATTTATTAAATCCGTCAATAGCCAGACCTATATATCAAAATAAAAATGTAATAAAAGAAAAAAGACGATATAAAACATAATATAAAAAAGAAAAGCTAAAAAAATAAACAGAATGAAAATTTTAAACAAAATAAAAGAATAAAAACTTTAAGAAAAACTAATTATTGTAAAATACGTGAAAATTTTAATAATTTTATGAAAATAAAACATTTAAGAAAAAAAAAACAACTTTTAAAAATAAGGTATTTATAAATAATAAACTATACAAAAAGAAATTGAAAAACTCAAATAGCAAAAAGAAAAAATTATATTTAAATTTCAATCAATTGAAAGAATTAAGACTATACAATGAAAATTATAAAATGGATGAACATAAAAACAATTTAATTTTGTTACGAAATTTACGTATAAAACGCTTAAAAGAAAGTATTTATCAACAAACATATCATAATCAAAAAACTAAAATATTACGAAAGAAAAAAATATACATTTAAAACGAAAAAAAGTATCTAATTTAATACAATTACTACATACAAATTCTATACCATTGCATAACAATATCAACGATACTTACAATTTTATAAATCGACCTCAATTTATGAAAAAAATTTAAAATTTTATGAAAGCTTTAAAGGAAGGACACATGGATTTGTTTAAGTTATGGAGGTTTTTTTTTAAAAAATCAATTACAAGTTATAAGAAAGAATCTATATTAACACTTAAAAACCATATTAACAGTTGGGAAGAAATTTGTCAAATAAGAACCGACAATAAAATTATTTTATGCAGAACTTGTATGAATAGTATATGTAATAATCGTGTTCCAAAATTAGCTCTAATTAATGGCTTACAATTTCCAGAAATTCCACCTCAATTACAAAATTTAACACCGTTAGAAGAAAGATTAATATCACCTCAATTACCATTCATGCAAATACGACAACTTGGTATAGATAAACAATTTGGTCTTCGTGGAAATTGTGTAAATGTACCTTTAAACGTTGACAATAATGTTTCTATTCTACCACGAGCTACAAATGACGTTCAAACAATTCAAATTCAGAGATGAATGCAAGATAAAAGTCCATATTCTTTTGAAACAATTAGACCAACAAAAGTATATATTGCAGCTGAATATTTAACAACTCAAACATTATACCAATTATACAATATTACACTTTCTCATGAATGGTTAGAAACACAGATTAATAACGAAATAGACATTCAAAATAAAGAAAAAACTAACACCTACATATCAATTATAAATAATACTGAAAATGACAATTGGGACGAAACTACTAACGAAGAACTAATCAATCCAATAACTGAAGAAACGTTATTAATAGATGAATTCATAGCAATTAAAATTGCTTCTGGAGAAAATAAAAAGACCAATATCTTTGTTAATGGACGATGGCTTAGAAGAACTTGCATTTCCAACAATTTATTATGGACTTTGTCGAACATTAAAAACGAAAATCACTGAAATTCAAATTGCTAAATCAGAAGCTCGTATGTTTGATAGGCGATGTGCACTTAATATTCCTAAACTTATGTTAAGTCATTGCCGTACACGTTTACATAAATTAATTTCTAATATACAGATAAGTTTAAGAAAAAAAATTGCCTAAAACTATAACAGTACAAAATGCTTTAAATGATACTGTACTTGAAAGCTTAATTCAACAGAATGATGGTTTTAGAATTCTTCAAGTTGATAGATCAAGTCCAGCACTTTGGGAACAAAACAAAAAAAATGTATTTAGTATAATACGTCAATTTGGTGTGCCACAACTGAAATGAAATAGACAGAACTTCTTAGTATATAAAAAAAATACTTGAAAAAACAGATATAAATACAGAGGAATGTGATAAATTGTCTTGGCAAGAAAAAATCGAACTTATACAAAGCGATCCAATCACTTGTGCACGATATTATAATTATCGTATTCAAGAATTAATTAAACTGTTAAAATATAAAAATAGAATTTTCAATCAGTATGAACTTAAAGATTATTATTATAGAATAGAGTTCCAACATAGAGGTAGTCCACATGTTCACACTATATTATGGTTAAAAAATGTTCCTCCATTTGATTATTAAAATCCAAAATCTTTAGAACAATGTGAAAATTTTATCGATCAATTTATTACGTGCTACAATGATCCTCAAATATCTAATTTAATTAGCTATCAAATTCATAAACACAACAAAACTTGCAAAAAGAACACTTTCGGGTCATAGGTTAATTATATAAAAAAAAATTGAAATACGCGAAAGCGACTGACAATGATTCAAATGATAAAGCGTGGCGTGTTCGTCCAATCATGAAAATATTTCAGAAAAATATTTTAACTTTTGGCATTTAGCAAACTGCATTGTCAATCGACGAGATGATGACTAAATCTTATGCGAGAACATCATTGAAGCAGTTTATCCGCGGAAAACCAGTACGCTTTGGGCTCAAATTTTGGGAGCTTTGCACAGCTCATGGATACTTACTGAATTTCGACCTACATTGTGGGAAAAATTCAACAGTTGGTGATAAATTAGGTAAGTGCGCATTGGGTTCTCGCGTAGTGCTCAATTTACTTGAACCGCTTTTTGCTAAGACAGCTGCCGGAAAAATTCCTCTACACCATCTTTATTTTGACAATTTTTTTACCAATTTAGATCTCGTTGTACATTTGAATAAACTGACATTGAAATGTACTGGTACTATTAGAGAGAATCGAATTAGAGAAAAGAATATCATCAATAAAACATCTCAAAGGGGGACATATGCAGTGGAGTATGATGTTAATAGTGGAATAAACTATGTAACTGTTATGGACTCAAAATTAGTATCGGTTGTATATACAGCTGCTGGAGTGACTCCTTCA
>UELV01081464.1:0-20327 GCA_900490015.1 Megastigmus stigmatizans
CAAATTTGTATTTTTTGAAATATCTAAAACATTTTGTTGTTGCCTTTACAACTGGTTCCACTATTATTTTGAAATTAATCATTCCTAGCTAAAAATGTTCAATAGAGAAAAGTTTTGCTTTTTAAGCTCTACAACTTTTACATTGAACACTTTTATGAGAAATTAATATTTTTTATTTTAATGCCCAAAAAGAATTGTTTAATAAAACCCGCGTCGTTTTGTTGATGCATCATTAACATTTTTAATTGCGGACTTGAGTTTCTGAAATTTAGATTTATAATGTTTTAATAATAACTTCAATATTCTTACTCGGATAACCGAATATTCAATAAAATTTTTGTAAACGCACTCGGTCATAAAAATATTGCATTTTACAAGGCTGCAATGTCGATAAACGTAACGTCAATATTAATAAATAAATCATTCTCATATTGTACGCAGTTTTTAAAAAATGTACATTTTATGTTACATTACTAGGAGCCTTATTCAAAATAACTTTAGAAGTAAACCTGACAACCAAGTGTAATACTTTCTTAACAAAAAAAAAATAATTAAATTTCGTTTTTGATTTATTGCAAGTCTAAATTCACATTACTTATTCAAACGAAAACGTGAAAATGGGTTTAATCAATTATATTTTTTTATTAATTATCCAAAGTCAAAATTTAGCATTTAAAAGTAATAGTGATTTAATACCTTCATTTATAAATAAAATCAACGAAGATGAGCGACCATATCAAGTAGTACTTTTTTCCAAAGACTCTTCACCACAAAAAATTGTATTTCACAGTATAATGCAACACATTCCTACTGTTTCGATTGATTACGAAAAATTTATCTTTATTAATAATAATACACTTGCACAGTCGCTGTTATTCCGAAATCCAAGACATGTATCGCTGTTTATAATTGCATGGTCTGAAAACTATGAACTAAAAGAGCTACACCAATTTCTAGATGTTTTTGTCACAATGCCATCAAAATATCCACGACCAAAATGTTTAGTCATATTGTATGCTAATAATGCATTTGATGAAGATGTTAAATTGGTTCTCTATTATGCTTGGCTGAAGAAATTTTTTGATTTTTCAATAGTTACAATTAACAAAGATATCAAACTGAGTAAGCTGACAGCATTATTACACTTTTATAATCCATTTTACGACCTCTACAGTGCATTGAATTTCGATGTTCAAACCAAAATTTTTCTGATAAGCTAATAAAAGGAAATAATTATGGACTCAAAGTACCAGTATGTAATTTCTACCCTCATATATTTATAATAAAGGATTATAGTACAAAAATAAAGAAAATCGGTGGCACTTATGTATCTTTCATGAATCTTGTGGTAGAAAGCCTAAATTTTTCATACGTTATGACTACTTATCAAGATAATACAACAGTTAAAGCCTTTTTTCAAAGCGTATACAATAATCTTGTTAACGGAAAACTGACTATGATGATACAGCCATCTTATTATGGAAAACCTACAGAAAAATTCCTTACTCTCGACATTGGCTGCATTAGTGATAAGGTAGTGGCTCTAGTACCAATCATACCAATTACAAGTATACATATTCCTTTAGATTTATTTGTTTACATATTTCTTATTCCATCAATTATTTGGTCATTAAATATTTTACTAAATGCGTGTAATAATAATCAGTCAAAATTAAGATTACTAAATGTCTATCAAATTCTTTTTGGGATATCAGTAATTCATACGCCAAATTTTTACAAACGAAACATTGTGTTTTTTATTACCGCTTTATCTTTTATATATTCTATCATTTTCTATTTGAAGTTTGTGGATATCACATTGAGACGAGGCGAAGTATCTTTTGATACTTTTGAAGCATTAAATAAATCACAAATGAAAATTTATGTTGTTGATATTGCGTCGGATACCCTTTTAGAAAATCATCCAGAGCCATATGTGCAAAGTATAAGTTCGAAGGCTATAAAAACAAACGGTGAGAAAGTGTGTGAAGATATACTACACACTAGTAAAAATGTAATTTGTATAAATACTTTTGACAGAACGAATGTATTTGTACATAAGCATCGATCCATTGATGGAAAGCCAATAGCAAAAATCGCTAAACCTTTATTTTACTCTGACCGCTTGGTGTATTATTTTGAAAAAAATTCTGTATACATTGAAAAATTTCAGTATGTTCAGCAAAGGATTTTTGAATCTGGAATTCACAAAGCCGTTTTTAATATAATGCACGATAATAATTTAATAGATGATGAGTTGAAGGAAGCAAAAGACTTAATGCTGCACATGTCTTTAATTATAGCATTTGGGCACATAACGTCCATCGTATTTTTCGCAATTGAATCATATTATTAATCGCTAACTAAATTGTAAGTCACTCCAGTGTTCTACAGCTGCAAAAATAGTTTGTAAAATGCGATTGATCTGTTATTATTCTGTTACATCTGTTAACAATAAATATGTAAATATTAATTGCTTTATTAATATAACAATTTACTTTCATAAGAAATAAATATATTTTATGTTAATGCCCAATATAAGAGGTCTTTTTTACCTTATTTAAGTCTTTTAAATCGTTATGCCATAGCAAAAAATGTTCTATAGAGAAAAGATTTTTTTTTTATACTCTACAACTTTTACGTTTACCACTTTTATTAAACATTAAAATTTTTTATGTTAATAGCCAAAAAGAGGTCTATTTTAGCCAATTTAAGCGCTTTTGACCATTTTGACTGTTGTCTTGGAAGGAATTGATTTTAAAGAAAAGTATTTGTCAGAAAAAAGATGTATTTTTTAGTTCGAAACTTTACTTTTTACACTTCATGAAAAATTAATTTTTTTTCAAGTTATAGCCGAAAGACGATATTTTGACATTTTTAAACGGTGTGCCATTTCGAATCCTGTGGATATGGATGAATGCCTCCCACCATCCGCTAATAAGCAACATTTTTATGTTACTTTAACTATATTTCCACCATCAAACAAAGCTGATAAACAATACTTCCACCATAACAACACACTATTAATAACAAACAGCCATTATATATACACCTCGGGCCAATATTAATTCCATCGCAAATTACGCTAAGCTTGTAAACATTAATTAATCCTTCATCTCAGATTGATTCGACAATAACACTTCTGTCTCCCCATTCAAATTTTCAATACACATCCCAGGACCTCGTTTAACCGTTCACTTTGTCTCCCGCTTGTCCAACACAGCGCGAGGGTTACATATAGAGAGAGGAGAGAGACCAGGTCCTTATTAGCCGTGCTCGCGCGCGCGCGCGGCTCACCGACAGCAGCGTCCACCGTCTCTCTCTCTCTGTCTCTCTCTGTCTCTCTCTCTCTCTCTCTCTCTCTCTCTCTCTCTCTCTCTCTCCGAACGTTCACATCGACGTTTACGATTACGACGTCCCCTGTAAACAAGCGCATTAACAGCGCGAGGCCGAAAATTGATACTCTGAATTAACGACAGCTGAGAGCCACGAGGGGTCGTATCGCTGCGTTACCAGAGAGTCGACCTCCCCCATCCCCCTCACCTCTCTCCTACTCGCTTATACATAAATAGCAAGGTCTGCGGGTCGCCGCCGATCTTTCGTTATAGTGGCGGAGCCGCGAAAAGAAAGCGCCGGAAAGTGCGCAGCAAACCCTGCCAAGTCACGTGGATCGGTTGGTGTAAATTTAATAAGCTCATTTGGAATGGCTCCAAGCTAGGGCGCAGGGGAAGGGCCGAATTGCAGTTACTCTCTCTCTCTCTCTCCGCGGTCTCGAATTATTCATTAATTAAAGGCCACACGGTTTCGGATCTTTCGCTCCCCTGCCGCGCCGGGTTTCGCGACTTACGATGTGCTGGCGGTATAAGCTCGACGAGCTGCTCGACTGATCGGGGCGCACATAAGCTCGCTCGAAAATCTGTCCGACACGCGACATTAACCGCTCTGTTGTATGGAGCTTGTATGAATAATGTTGCAAGAGTGATTGTTTTAATGAAAGTGCCGAATACTCGGTGAAAAACAACGAATTGATGAAAAATGATAAAATAATTGCGATCTGGAATGGCTGACTTCGATTTATACGAAATTTATATTTCTTAATTTCATTAAAAGAAGTTCTTAATAATAAATTAAGAGTACTAAGGAAATAGGTATACGGTAGTTAACAGTTTGAACATAAAAATAATTAATTGAAAATAAAATTAGTTATGAAAAGTCCTAATGAAATGCCCCTTTCAACTGACTGCAAAATGGGAAATCGTGCTATATTTTAGTGTAAGAAAGTACCTGATTCACGAATTTTCATGCGTAATGTGCCAAGTAATTTACTCCGTGCACTGTGCATATAAAGTGAGTTAATTAGCGCATTAAGTGTATAAAGAAAAACCAAAAAAATTTTCCGTATACCGAGGTAGAAAAAATAGTATACGATAGAAGTGCGCAATATAGATGACTAACACATGAGTATGGTTTGTCGCTCGAGTCAATTAAAATGAAAGGGCGATATCAAATATTCAATAAATCCTTCAAACTATATTTTGAATCTTTAATAAGAAAAGCATAAACTAATCTGTGAAAAAGATATATATTTTAAATATTGACAAATTGCTCGCCATCAAAGATTAATCATCCAGCATATATTATCAAAAATAATTCAATACAATCTAATTAATATACAACGTTATATTATTATTTTCATGTATAGAAAGCAACTCTTTTAATCCCCAGTTTATAACAACATTTATATAAAAAAAAGAATTAAGCGACGCCGAAAGCGGACTCACAGAGCAAATGACTCGTTAAAAGCAAGACAGAGACGCAACTTCATTTCATTTAATTATAAAGCGCGAGTAATTCGCGTTCTACTTCAAGCGCTCCCCTTCAGGTTTTTGCGACCGCGCCGCCAACATCTTTATTGGTCGTGCCAGCGCGCTGCGAGCAGCTCCACCTCGAATTTGGCAAGAGATGCACTGGCCGCGGCCCTAAACACGGCCGAGCGCATCGTAATTAAACGGCAACGAAGGCTCACTGTCATTCAACTCCGGAGGTAGAGCGAGAGAGAGAGAGAGAGAGAGAGCCGCACGCACTGTATTCCAAGTATTTGTCGTGGGCGAGAGCGTCAGAGAGGACAATTGTTTCTATTACCATATAGTTCCGGCAAAGTCGCGCTTCTATTGAAACTTGTTATTTGCACCCTGCGAATGAGCAAACGCTTTATAAACTCGCCGCGATCGTTCAATTAGCAGGCATTTTACATTGACGACTATAAATGAATTGTTTAATTATTAAGGAGATTTCGTAAGACTGTTACTAAATATTAGGAACTGAAATACAGTGTGATTATGTGATCGATATATTGTAAGTCTAATTTTTTTAGCAACTAAATAGTGATATTTTTTCAAAAAAAACCTCACATTTTACCTAAACATTTCACCTAAGAAAATTCGTACAGACTCGAAAGATATTGTGAACTATTATTGCCGTCGGCATTCACGTTGCTGTGGAAAATAAATCAGCCAAGTTTTAGTACTGTATTTTTACCGTTGCCTATGACTTTTACACCGAGACTGCGGAATAGTATAGGATTTACGTAAAAGTGCAGAGGTGCAGTTGTAAATTTCTATTTGTTCCTGTGGACTGATAGACACTCATGAGAATTGATGTCTAAATGTAGGAGATCCATTTTTACAGTTCCTGCACATTAAATAAAAAAAAATCAATAAAGAAATGCGACAGAAGACTTTTTTTATTGATTTTTTAGTAATTTTCATCTAACTGCACAAATTAAATTGAAATTTAACTTTGGGCTATTATTTAACGTCTGTTTTGTAATCAAAAATTGGAACTAGAATAATCTATCGAACAACCTTTTCAAAAGGAAAATATGTTTTTTACTTAATCTTTTAGAATTTGTTGATGATCAACGCATATAATAATCATTTTTTTATTTACATGATATAAATAAAATAGACTTACCAAATTTTAAATATACAATATTTTTAATATTTGTCTATAAAAAATTTTTACAATTCACTTTATTTAAACAAAATATTTTAAATTCTCGATTTCATTACACTCGAACGAACAATGCTGGTTGATCCAATCCAACAAAAGTATCACTCTATTTCTTCTTTATATTATAATACACTTTATTATTTGTCTATAAAATACTATATCACCGAAGTTAAAAAAACTCCCAATGATGAGAAGTATATAAAGGAACAGCTGTCGTCTGCTGTCGTGCAGTAATTATAGCTGATCAGATGATCACGAAACATCATGCACCACAGGCATATCGAGTACATACTAAATATAGCTAACGGCCAGAAGACCATCTAAAGACTATGCGGGAAAAAATCAGAACGCAAAAGATCTGCTCTGATCTAAATTTGATAATGCTCTTTCACTAATACTGGCGATGTATACTTTGTTTTTATCAAAAGCTAATTAAAAATAGCTTTAATTTAATGTGTATGCAAGTTAAAATTACATATCATATAGATGATAAAATATGTAAGATATAAAATTCACCAAGGTTCAAAAAGCCACAATGAAAAGTATATAACGGGCTGTCGTTGTCTACCGCCGCGGGTGCATACTTGCCTGTGCCGCGCGCGCTTTGATGGGAACTTAAACGAGCTCACACGTTTGGTGTAACTGTGTGCTAGATTGAGATCCAATAAATCTCGTTAGTGACAAGTGCATCTCAACTATTCCGCGCGCTATCTTGTTTAATGCCTTATTTCTAATTCTTCTTCTTCTTCCCGTTCTAATTGCATACGTTCGTAAATGCTTCTCAATTCATTCGAGAGTACAGAATACGTGCTTTATCTGCAAATAAAGCAGAGTTTTTTGTCCTAATTAATTACTATTCATAACCTGATTGTATCAAATAGTAGTAAATTTGGAAGATATTCATACCTGCCCATAATAAAATTGCAGGAAGAACGTACGAAAAGTGCACTGTCAACAATGAATTGTTGTTTTACTAAAAACTTGGTAGTGGCCACTATAATATTCTAAATTCACTTTAGGCTTGTACATAAAATATATAAACATAAGCATATACCTAGTATGCTTATTTCTTATGAATTATCAAATAAAATATAATTTGTTCCTAGCGTGTGTACTAACTGCTGTCTTGGTGGCTGACTATATATGCACCTGAACTACTGATAATTTCAGTCAAATGTGAACTGTATAACTTAATATTTTTTTATATATTTTTATAATTAACAACAATTAAGTAAATTTAATAACCCAATGATTTCACAAAAAGAATTATCTTTGTTCAACTAGATTAATTTCTTATTGGAAAAAAATTAGTTTTAATACCACAATAATATTATGTCCAAGGACGCACATGTCTTGTACCTTCTATTTGAAAAATGTTGTATAGCATAGAAAATCGACAAAAAAAATAGAAGAATCTACATTTATATTGACCTTTTAAAATTCAATATCTAACTTACAATAGATATAGTGTTGAGAATTTGAAAATAAATATTTAAAAATAATGAATATTTTTTATAAACTACCTTTATGATTTATATACAATTTACTTCAAACCTCTTTACCAATACAAAATATATAATATTACTAACATTTTTTTTTCCACTTTTTTTTCTTTTAACATATTTACTCAGATTTCATCAGATTTTTCAGTTGAAATTGGTGGAAAATTGAAATTCTGCGAAATTAATGAAATACTGTAAATATTATACCTTCAACGGAAATGTGTTATCAATTCCAATTAAAAAAATGAAATCCTACGACATTAAGCATCATGCACAATGGAAACGTGATTCTTTATCAATTCGTTCTTCTTCGGTTCATTCGGGAAAAAATATCCTCTAACCATTAAACCGCGGGAGTTCATTTCACGTTATAATCCGCGTTTACGATGTATAAGCGCGCAAAAACCGAGTGAGTGCACGCTAGAGGAAGCACAAACTGCAAGCTTAGGCGAGACAGAGAGAGAGAGAGAGAGAGAGAGAGAGAGAGAGAGAGAATAAAACCAGAGCGCAACGCGCACGAGCTAGCTCGTGATATTCGTAAATCTGTTCGTATATATAACGAGTGTTTATAATTTGAAAGCGCTTGGTGGTTCGCTACCCTTTGTCACCGCATGCAGTGAACCTTCGTTACGAGAAAAGATCTGGAGGATTTCGCAAGTCAGTTCCCTGGGCATATAATGAGCGGTCGCTGCGTTCGCTCCTGCATCCTTGTATAACTTGATTCATCTCCGTTTCCCCGAACACTCACGCAGTCAGTCTTGTCATCTCGTGCTCTCACTTTTCATCTCTTACTTTTTTTTTGCAAAATTCTCTCTAGGTTTATTCTGCTCCCCATGGTTTTTTCCTTGTTTCACTAAGATTTACATAGATTTAGAGAGAAAATAAATTCTCACCTCAGAAATTTCTCTCGCTATATAAATATATTCTCAAAATTTTCTGTTTCTGTCCCTTTTCTGGTTGAATTTTTTTTTTTTTTTTGTTTAAACATTCATCGTTTTTCTGCAATATAACGAGGAAAAATTTTGAGAAAATTTAAAGTAATTCGAATGATTTTGCAAAGG
This sequence comes from Megastigmus stigmatizans, assembly GCA_900490015.1. Lineage (NCBI taxonomy): Eukaryota > Metazoa > Arthropoda > Insecta > Hymenoptera > Megastigmidae > Megastigmus > Megastigmus stigmatizans. The sequence goes on from UELV01081464.1 coordinate 8,576, forward strand.
ATTTTTAAAATAATCAAGAAAAAAAAATAGATCAAACATTCACTGTATTCAAAGCTCGGCTCCGTGTCAGCTCATCTTGCCGATCCTCTTTCCCATTCAACTTTCTATCCGCCACTTACTCCACGTCTCCATCGCTTCATTTGTCCCACTCTCTTTCTCTCACTTTCGCGCGCGCGACACCCAAGACTGAGCTCCGTGTCACGCAACATTCCTTATCGCTCGAGAGCTGTGCTCTATCGTACTCGCGGTTCAACCGAAGCACGTCGATTATTAACGGAGCTAAACTAGACGTCTAGGCCCTCCTCAAATTCTGCGACGTGCGACCCTTATATTCCTCGAGCCAACGAGTACTCGCAAACAATTCAATGGGAGTAATGTCTTTTTTTCGACTGAGATTTACATGACTTTCGTAACAATTAATTTTTTTATTTAAAATTTTCCTATCTTAAAATATAATAAATTATACGTTTATTCGATTATTCTACTATTTGTAATATTATTAAAAATAGTTATACTATTTTAGCAATTGGAAAATTAAATTGAAATGGATTTTACCCTCTAAAAATAGCTCTAAAAATATACACACTACAACGAATATAATTCATTTTATATTATAAGCATTTCCTATGAGAAATATAATATTAAAACTTCCTGCTGAATGAGTTTGTTCGAATAGAATTATTTTTCATTTCGGAAAATTCTTATACTTAATAAAACAAACATCCTTTATATATGTAAATTTATATTAATTATTATCAACGAAAATAAATAAGACTTATTGTTAATTAGCTGAATATATTAGAATATATAAGATGAAAAGGAGAATCGTTAACTTTTAACTTCTGTGACTAACGAATCATTATCATTCCTCAGTTTAAAAAAGCAGTTTCTTTAATCAACCTTGGCGGATGTTTAGAGAAACAAATTGCGCGACATTACGGTAAATAAATCAATTTTATATTTCTTTTTCATTAGTTAAGTGGCCAAGCGCGGAACTCAAGTTATACGAGATTTCACGGAAAGAAAAAGTTTTTCCGTGGAAATGCGAAAACGTGAAGTTGCTTAATGCCGTGGCATTTTTCACTTTCGTTCTTTTCCCGTGCACCGTATCATCTTGCAGATAACCCAGCGCAGAGAAAAGAAACGCCGGCAGATAGCGTTTTGAAAAGTTGAAACTTCTTTTGACAAAGGTCGTCTTCGAGCGGGTATATAAATCATAAATTTTCTGTTTTCCTCAGGCCTGTAAACTATAAAATTGGATAAAATAGTTCGTCGACTAAATTGAATTTCATTTAAAGAGTTAGCGTAAATGACTATATATTCGTAATTAAAATCTTTTATTGCGCCTTTTATTGCACATTCAAATCCTGCTGCTATATAACTACTATTATATACGTTACTGCGACAGGAAAAAGTATATTAAAAGTCATTCTAAAATTAAACTAGCATAGTTTTGGAATTCTTAAAGGCCAATTAATGGTAGATATTTACATGTACAATCTTTTAGCACGAGAGTTAGTCATTTAATTTAAAACGTAGAACTAGATAAACAACATGCAATCTATATATAGATTATGTACGAAGAAATACGCTGTCGGTTAGAAACTACCTACTCTGTCTTAATTTACTGGAAACGCATAAGATTAAATCATCTGTCTTTGGTTAAACACCGAACAGGAATACTATACGCAGTCGCGAAATTCCGCTGTTTCGATTACGCGCTTCATCGAGATAACACGATTACTGTGGACCAAGGGAATATATGAATTTGCACGGTAACGCATGAATCTTCGCGTATCGGATAAACTAACGTGGCCCAGAAAATTATGCAGAAAAATACGTTATTCAATTTTGACTGTTTACTGCTGCAATCAAATGTTTTGACGTATTATATGCTATTTCATACGATGGTCTCGTATCATAAATGATTCTTTTATTAAATTTAAAAGTTCACAACTACATTAACCCATTAACGACCAAGACCCCGAATTTTCAACATCTCTTTCAAGGCTTTTTTTCAATTAAAAAAAAGGTTTGAAAAAATTTGAAAAAGATCATATCCGACGTATTTTGAGCTGTTCTTTCGAATGGTGATACCGATTTTTTATTAAAATACTCCTGCAAAAAATATGGCGTGTTTTTCACGAAAAAAAGTTAAAAAATTTGGAAATTTTCAACTTTATGAATTTTTTTCATAAGGAAAATGCAATGACAATAATTCAAAATACTGCAAAAAAGTGCAATCGATGTTCAAATATTACGGGAAAATTTTTTTCATGATTCTAAAATATTTTTGCGTATATAATATGTGTTTGTTTTGTCATAGTAAATACTATATTTATTGAGTAAAAAAATTAAAAGCATTATCATATTCATAAACGTAGAAGCAGTCATAAACATAGACGTTCAATGATTAGTATAAAATGAAATTACATTCGTCAATAATTCCCATTATTAAAATTTTATTTGATTGAATGAAATATCAGTAAATAACAAAATTATAACGAATACTATTTTGACTTCATGAATAAACACGAAACGACAGCTCAGATTTTATTACGTAAAAGCTTTATAAAAATACTTTTATAGAAATCATGGCAAAAATTGTATCTTTTATAATATTAACAATTCGATAATTGTACCATTTTTTCAAAAACGTTAAAATTTATTTTATTTTTATTAAATATTCTATTAATGTAGACAATTGACAGATTATTTAATTAGATTAAATACATTAAATTAAATATTAATATCCTACCAAAAGCAGGTTTAACCTCTTCTATAGAATATTATACTTTTATTTTCCATTTTATTTTCCCATTAGCAATTTTTGTACCTACAACGGTACATATATAATTTTTAAATTTTCCTCAATTCTGAGCATAATGTACACATTGAGTACTCATAAAACTGTTCTTAATTGTATATAAAATTAACACAGTAAGCGTGTAATAAAAATGATATATAAATATTAAAAATTTAATTAATATTTAATATAATTTAATTTTACTAATACAATAATGGAAGAAAATTCAATTTCGCAAAAGTTTTGATATTTAATTTTTCAATGAAATAAATAATAAATTAATATAATAAAACTACAATAAAAAGAGTTTTTAAGTGATTGAGATAAGATAAATATAAAGGGCAAAGTAGAAAAGGAAGCGATTTATTCGATAAATACTTATTGTACATAAGAAAAGTAGGCATACCAATCTCGGTACGCATAAAAAAACCAGAATCTAATTTTAATTAAATTCGATTGATGGATACCGATATGAAATTCAATTGAAATATTTTAGGAGTATTTGCAATATATTATGAAAAATATTTGTGTGTATACCGTGACCGCCTAGTCCATATTTTTAATTTAAAATATATTTTCTTTTGTTGAAAAGCGAAGCGACGCGATGCGCTTACATGCTTATATATGCATACAGGGTTACACGAGCGTAACGGAGAGCGGTGGCCGTCACAACCACGATGTATAAGCCTGCGAGAGGAGTGGAAAGCTCACTCTCCACTTCTCGCGGGTATACATACCGCCGCGTTACAGCGCCCGGCATTCATTCTCTTTCTTCGGCTCTACTGCGTCACACGAGCTATCCACCTCTCCTAATAAACTTTCCCGCTTCCTATGCCTTCGCAATAAATATTCAATTTAAAATACATTTCGTACACAAAAAAAGCTTGAGCTCGATTAGCGATTACCCATTTCGCTGCAATCCATTACGTGACTGCATAACCCACCTATGAGACTCGCATAAAAAATAACGACATTCTTCCTTTCTCGGCGCTTATGCAGTCCATTTATCGACTGCATAATCTACCAAATTTTTCGAAATAACAAAACAAGTGTCTAGCAACCGACCCAATATGCGACGATCGCAAACACACTTATAATTACAATAAGAATAGTGTCTATCGATTGGCCACTTTGAAGCAGTCGTGAACACACTGGAAAAAAGAATAATCACTATATAAGTTCTGACCGAATCATGCTTCGATTACGGACCGCATGATTTCTGCCCAGATAATTGAGATATATAGGGAAATTAAAACGTGGCGCGTTAAAATTGTCGGATTAATCGGCCGTAAATTATCACGGTATATAGCCGTGCGATTTCGCGAATAAAAATTTTAGACGCAATACAACTCTCGGGTCCAGTACCGAACCTTTCATTTTCTTTTATGGAATAGTAATGTCGATTTGTTACCGCGCATAATGACCGCGGAGTAACGAGCGCGTGCCAGTCACAATACATGTACAGCTAAATATATATGTACTCCAACACCTGTACCTTTACATCCAATGATCAGAGCTCCAAAATTTTTATTATTTTAAAATACTCTCTCTAAAATGAGAAACATATAATTCACTTTATTGCACGAGCAGTATTACGCGTCAATCTAAACTGGGCGAAAACTAAATCTCATTGCAACAGTCTCTCTATAGCTAAAAGTTAATTTTCTACACGTTGGATAGTGGAAAAAAAAAAGAATAGCGCGGAAAATTTTTTAATTATTCAATTCACCGGCGTCGCTCTAATTTAAAACGCCACAGCATTACATCTCATTCATTATCAGACAATGTACACACAAACAGATAGAAGGGAAAGAAAGAGAGAGAGAGAGAGAGAGAGAGAGCCAGTTTTCAAAAGTCATTCCGGTATCTAGCCAGCAGCAGCAGCAGCCCACTTCCGTGTCATGTAAATACGGCATTTAAACACTGTGGTTTCCCTATACACACTCCAGCAGGAGAATCTATCTTAGTATTCCTAAAGACAGTGGGAGGTCAAAGGGAGTGAGTAGGGGCAGGAGGGGGGGAGGGGGGTTTAGAGGGAGGTGAAAGATAGCGAGATACAGTCGAGTTTACAGAGTCAGCGCCTACCTTGGCGCTCGCGCACACCGCGGCGCGCTGCTCCACCTCGGCTGTATATAATAGCGCCGAGCACCAGCGCGCAGAGGGATCTCAAACCAGATCAAGATAGATTACCTCGTATGTCTTGGCTCACGAGGCGGACGACGACTCCTTGCGCGAACCCTTTCTCACCGGGCTTCTTCGTGCGCGCCTGTTACAGCGAAAAGAGACGATGGTGCGGGAAGGGAGGAGGACTGAGGGGCTCGACTCGTGAGCGAACGCAAGAGAGAGATACAGTGCAAGAACGGCGGGAGGGAGCGGTGGGGGGAGGGGGTTTGGAAGGAGGAGGGTAGAGTCTTGGAGCTCGGGCCCCGTCACGACTTAACGGTGCGCGTCAAGCACCCGGGCGAGTGAGAGAGAGAGAGAGAGGACAGCGAGAGAGCACCAAATTAAATTCTCCCCTGGGCTAACAAGTGACTTTTAATTAACGATCTTGCGTTATATAGCGTGGCGCGCCGCCGCGCGACAGAGAACGTTTTATAGCAACTGAAAATCGAATTATTTTCGTTGAGATTGTAAACTGCTAGGAGATGTCATTGTTCGCTGCGCGCTTTTCCAAGGGAGGGAATTCCGCTCCCGCCTCCCCCCCTACCCCTCCACTCGATTTCCACGGTATTAAGGGAGATTCTTGGGCTAATTATTTTCTTTCTCTTTTGTTGAGAGATAGTTGAGGAAAGGAGCTTTTCTTTTATTAAGAGTATTAGTGGTACGGGGGTATTCAACCGATTTTTATGCGTAAAGAACGTGGTTTACTTTGTGACGAACCCTGGCGCTTTCTCATGCTTTCCGCGAAAGAAGTGTCGGACAAAGAAAATATTTGTAATGAGTTATAAGGTGGCCATTTATGGTTAGTTATAATGCGCCAGTCGACTTTCATTGTAGCGCTTTATTGAGTGAATAATATAATAAGAGCTGAATTTAGTTGGATTTAGATATTTCAGTTTGATTATTATAAAAAATAAGTTTGAAAATTTTGTTTAGAATATTGGATACATAATTCAGAGTGATTATCGAATCTAATAAGTATTATAAGATAATTTTCGGTAATGATCAGCCATAAATGATATAAAAAATAGTATAAAATTTACTTTTTCACGATTAAACTAGAATTAGAGTAGATGTTTTGTTACTTTGTGAAATTACCCATGATAAGATCCATTTATACATAAAGTATAAAACTTGAATTTTTGCTTAAAAAACAGAATCTGTAACCCAAATTTATAAACAATCATTATTTTTATACAAAAATCTTCTTGGTTATACATTTTGACTTTACCGTAATTTATTAACATTACGTTTTTAACTAAAAAACTTCAGATATGATTAAAATCTAAACATAAAATCCATAAATACCATATTTTTAAAAAGTCCAAATTTTGAGTTTAAAAAGACTGCTCTGCAGATATTCTTTAATTTAGATATATATATTTTGACATCCCTAATTAGTAAAGAAAAATTAAAAATGATCAAATATATCATTCAGTGGTGTCTATGAATTGTTTCAAATTTGTTAGAGAGTTAATTCCAAGTTAATTTCGGTTCTTTTTTTAAGAATTGAAGAATTTTTTACAATCCGAACAATGTTATGGATCTCGATAGACTATAATTTCAGAAACTGTCAACGTTATACTAATAATTCTGTTAATCTTTAATTAACATATAATTTACTTCTCAAAAGTCGACTTCTAAAATAAGTTCAGAACAGTAGTGATGACTAAGCCAATATCAAAATCGGAAGGGAATCTTTTTCCGATCATTATGAATAATATAACTTCAAGAGAGATTGCTAAACTTAAGTTACTATTCGATAGGATAACGAACATTACTATTGATATTCGTTTTATTAATGTATGCTTACTTTTGGTGATTTTGTTTTGCTCAAAAAAACGTTGAAAATGTATCAATATTCCACATAACGGAATAATTTGGTAATTTAAAATACGATGATCTAAAATAATCTCAGTCAAAATTCTCGTTAATAAGATTCAAACTAGAAAATTGCAAGAAGGGAATTCTTTCTTATTGAATTCTAACAATTGACAGCAGCCAAGACCAGGAAATATCTTATATTCCTGTTAAATATACTAGTATAAACATGCTTGAAATATACGTGGAAACAATACATAGTAGAAATCAACGACATCATAAAACGAGGCGAATGGCTAGAAACTAATCAGTATATGAGCAAAATTACATTAACTTATAGGTAATAACTGTTGGAAGAATTGTTTCATCTTGACCATATCTTGGTGAAAAAAAATGGTCAATTTCTAGTCAAGGTGCACTCTCCTTGTCGATTATCAGATCTTACTCTCATAATAGCTCCTCGACATATTCTTTATACCCACCGCAGCAGCGACTCTTCTATTCCAAAAAATTCTCCCGTGGCCTTTGTCGCGGGTATCGACCGTCACCAACGGCCAACACTCCTTTCGCTGCTGGATTCTTGATTTTTTAATTCGTTTAGTGGCCATTACGGGAGAGAGCGAGTTTTCCCGTGCACGCGTGCTCGCCTTTCGAGCGGCAAAAAAAAAGCAGCAGCGGCCAAGAAAGAAGCTAAAGAAGAAGAAGAAGAAAAAGGAGGAAGATAGAGGAGAGCAGACGGCGGGCGGTGGAAGGCGGCTGCAGCAGTAAATGAGAGTCAAGGAGCGAGAGCGCGCGCGCGTTGCAGCGCCGTGGCAAAAAGAATGGGAATAAGGAAGAGAGATGGAGTGCACCGAAACTTTTCCATTTCATTACACCGCTTTTCTCTAGTTTGCCTCCTGTTTTCTCTCTCTCTCTCTCACTTCCACGTGCGTCACTGCAGCAGCTCTTTCTTTGCTGGCTCCCTCGCACGCCCCCATCAACTTTATTACTTTGTCTCTCTTTCTCTCTCTCTCTCTCTCTCCCTTTGTCCCTCTACTCCCTTTTGCGCCTCATTTTTATACGGCATTATTTAGCGCGATGGAAGTGCAGAGTTACGCGCAGGGTGCACCGCGCGAGCCTCGACTCTCTTGCCACTTTTAGTTTCGGTGGCTCGTAGAGGAGAGTAGGCGGCGGCGGCGGGAGCGGTAATGCGACGTTTGACGCGCGAGACGCGCGCGTATAACTTTTTGATGGGGACATCGCGTCGCTCGGTTAAACGGATGGTTGGACGGACGGATAGCGTCCTCTTCTTCTTCTTCTGTGCGTGTGTTTATGTCTATGTAGGGAGAAGGAGAGAGAATTTAAGAAGGCTGATACTAAATGGTAAAATTAATTTGCTGTAAAGAAATTGATTAAAGGCTTCGATATTGCGTGTAATTAGTAAGATAAGTGAGACTCGATGAAGAAAATCGATAATGATTCAAAGCGTGCAGATTATTTTTGGCCGATTGTGCGACAAAACGGGGCTCGCTTAAATTTTAAACGTGAGCTCGATGTGCAGGAATGAACTTATATTACAGAGGAAATTGGGGTGCTCATCACGATCAAAATTATACGCTCAGCTATTATGCTTGACACTGACTTATATATTTTGATCTTCTTGACTCGAGTTTGAAGTTTAATTGAAATATATGGATTTCTTTTAATGATGATCCGAAAGTTCAAAGATTAAATTTATCGCGTGGACAGAGTCGATTAATTTCTTTCAAGTTTCCTTCCACTACTTGGATCTAGTGTTTTGCAGTGAGCATCCGTTACGTGTTCGCGACAATTAATCAAGAAAACGTTCGGAAAATACATTAGAAATCCTCTATTTAAATTATGTGTATAATGCTTAAAATATAAATTTAATCTAACAATAAAGCACGGCAAGTATAGTTTTAACTCCACACACTAATAAGCCATCTACACGTGTCATTTTGGATTTTTCTATTTTATACCGAATCAGAAGCCTCTTGCTATCAATTCTCCACATTCCCGCTCACCATTAAATACATAACTATCCTCGAAAGTCAAAGAGGCAGAACAGTGCAGACATACGCGGTTAAATGTATAAATACAACCCGTATTATACAGAACATCGAACGAACGATGGACGTGTAGAAGGGGGGGGGGGGGAAAAAAGGGATAAAAGTTCAGTGCCGAGCTTACGGATCTAGGCGGTTTCGCCGGCAAGGGCATAATCCGAATTAAGGCCGTGGTCGTCGTTTCGGGTGGAGAGCGAGGAGAGGCGATATATAGAGCCGTCGCATATAAGCAAACGCGTCCGAGGCTCGCGAGGCGGAGCCTCCTCCCCACCCGCCCTTCCGGATGTAACAGATTCTAACGGTTATGCTTACGGTTATGGGGCTTGGCGGCGGCGTCGACGAGAAAAAAAAGTACTGCCTAATTACTTCGGGAATATCAGTCTCGCGCGCCCGAGCGGCCATCGTTTTCCCTTGCCTTGCGCTCCTCTTCCAATGGCTCGCGCGAACCTGCAATTCGCTTTTCCACTTTCCTTCTCTCGCCCCTCACCCCCTTCCTTTTTTTTCCGCACCCCGCTCCACTACCTCTTTCCCCATTTTGAGTTTATCGCAAGATATCGCGTATACCGCGTAACGGTGGTTATACCGGGACAACTCGTGGGATAGTTGGCCGCTTTCGCTTCTTTTCTATCTTCCTTCCTTCTTTCTCTCTCGATTTTTGCCTCTCTCTCTCTCTCTCGATCTCTCTCTTTTTTTCTTTTTCTCGGTGTGTGCGCGTGTTTCGCTTTTTTTTTCCTGCGAACAGCGGCGAGCCAACCGTTAAATTCTCGTAAATCGCCGTTCTGCCGTTGGCTTAATCAATTTCTTTTAACCAGATTGTAGGTACGGCCAAGCTCGCTTTAACGAAATTACTTAATTTGAGAAGGGAATAATAATAAATCGAGGTGGATTTTTTCGAATGGCCGAGGCATGAAAAATTCAGAAAGTCCGCGTCTCTCACAGCTCCCCGCGTTAGCTCGTTATAAACGTAATTGAGCTCGGCTCGTTGTTTATTTAAAAACTCGAGGATCTTCGCCCTGGATTAATTAGCGAATGCTACGAGAAATATTTGTTTTGTGCATAGACGAATTATTAACGGCAGGGCACCTAATTTCGCCTTTTCTGCTTTCATCTAAGGTATTGACGTTTATCGTTCTTTCGTGTGACAGTTTTAAAATTTAATGAACATTTCTTTACATTCAATTATTTTATTTTGATTTATAAAATTTTAAGCTTAATTATAGTTATAGTATAGCTGACTGAATTAAATAATTCTACTATCATAATATTCAGTAAGTATTTATTATTGAGAACATATCGTTTTCTTGGTGGAAAAGGGTTACAGCTCAACTTTTTAGGCCAAAAATGTTGTGCATCAACTGTTTAGGTCTAAAACGTTGCAACTGAACTTTTAGGTCCTAAAGGTTCCATCTCAACTTCTCAGATCAAACGTGTTCTTCCACAACTGTTCAGATTGAATGGGTTTTTCTTTTCTTGCGAACACTTCGTTTGAGTATTTTTCTTTTGTGGAAATTATTATTTTTTTAAACAAAATTTTAATTTCTACTAACTTAAAGCTGAAATAAAGGACCGCGTTCGCGAGATAGCTAGGCTTTTTCGATCCAAAAAGTTAAGGTGGAACTTTTTTGATCTGAATAGTTGAGATAGAACCTTTTTTCCATCGAGCTGACGATATTTATATTAACTGCTTATGTCCATATACCAAAACCTTTTTTAAATTTCGCTTATTGGTATACATATACAAAAAGGACTGCAATAAGTCATTTGCGATTATTAATTAAACAGGGCAGTCCATTATTTAATTGCAACTCTATTGATTCAAAGGAACTGCATTTATGAAAGAAGCCATCTTTCCCCATAATATATTCTATAGAAGATCGGGGTGTATGCACCTAGTCCACGTTAAAAAAAAACAATTTCGCGTACTTCTCCGTATCAAATCGCATAACAGGTCGCAGCGGCAAAACGTTCGTTAAGCACAAGCGCAGCGTTTTAAAAATACTTATATAACCGCAATTTATTTGAGCGACAACATTTTCAGAATTACTATAATGTGCAGCCGTGGCACTACCGCGGAATTATCTCAGTTTTCGCAAACACGCGCGTGGCTCGTCGCAGCTCAGCACAGCCGATGCATCCCGCGAGATGGTGGTGGTGCACGTAACACACACAAATGGAACTCCATCAACTTGACTCGTTGCACTTTTCGTGGGCGGACGGGCGGTTGATGGTGTGACGACGGTAATAATTCGCCGCTGAAACGAAAGAGTATAATAGCGTTCGCGAGATGCGTAAATATCCCCGCTTGGCTGTATATATATATAGACTCGCACCGAAAAGCCTGAATTATTCATCGGCGCTAAAACTTTGCTCTATCCCAATGTAATTTTAGACGCTAATTTGGTATGCGGTATAACTTGCTAATTAATCCTCTCAAGTCTTGTGAAATCCGGGCGAGCTTTTATCGGGAGAAAATAGAGACGCAATGCGGTATATCGTATCGAGTTATTCTCCCTGATAAATTCCTACGATACACATCAGACGAGTTCAGAAGAGCACCACATGTGAATCGCAGACGGATGGTAAAAGAAAAAGGAGAACTTTGCACTTGCGAGATAACGAAGTGGTACGCAACAATCGCGCATACTCGTATTATGTACGACCGCAACGAGGAGTACAGCGAGATATACAGCGCACCGTTTATCGACCGTCCAGCGCAAATAATTAACTCGCTGAGAGATCCTTTCGCGCATAAAGACATTTAAAAGGGAACTTGCGGAACTGACGATTAATGCAAAGTAGACAGGAGCCTCGCGAAAGGGTCTCGCTCGCGCGCGAGCAGAGAGCAGCAGCGAACTGTGTGCCGAGAGAGCGAAAAGCACCCATTTGTATACATATATAT
>UELV01081471.1:5730-16806 GCA_900490015.1 Megastigmus stigmatizans
GAGAGAGAGAGAGAGAGAGAGAGAGACAGAGAGAGAGAGAGAGAGAGAGAGAGAGAGAGAGAGAGAGAGAGAGAGAGAGAGAGAGAGAGAGAGAGAGAGAGAGAGAGAGAGAGAGAGCAAGAGAGACAAAGAGAGAAACAGAGAGACAAAGAGTGAACAGACGAAAGGGAATAAATGGATAAAGATAATGCGCAAAAGAGCTTTGGTGCATCAATGTGCAATTCGCGTTATTGATGCGAGATAATCCTTTGAAAATTCAGTTGTTTAAAAGGTTGATCGGTGTTTATGATTTGTAAGAGAAAAGATAAAAAATGTGTTTGATTAATCTTTGCTTACAACTACAAGCACTCTGTATTCGCTTGTTGCTTTAAAGTTACTTTAGCAAAAACTAAAAATTTTTCATACGAAAGTTGATCTGCAATATATTTGAAAAAAATTTGCATTCATTACAAATAGTTTTTATAATATTTTCATATTTATATTTATGTTTAACGAATATATACACATACAATTGTGGAGATAGGTTTTATTAGTAAAACTCGAAAAATAGTAGCGCTCTTATGTTCACGCAGTTACACTTGTCAATTCTATATCTTTATTGTCTGACTATTTCAAGGAATTTCTACTTAATTTAGACATTTTTTATTTAACCATTTTGAAACCCTAGGATGATTATTATTCTACAAGATTACAAGAGTTACATATTACACATTAGTTGATTTGCGCTATAGGCGGATATTACATTTTTTTAGAAACATGACAAGACATTGACAGGCTTGGATGTCTGGTTCAGCAATCAGCAAAGTTACATCTAGAGGTAAATAATGAAAGGATTTTCTTAAAGATAGAATAAAATCAACTCTTTCTTGATCATAACGCGGACGTTGCCACAATACGTGGTTAATATCTTCGCTGGAGGTTTCACATTTACATGTAGGGGTTGTAACTACATTTATCCGGTAGAGACTAGCAGATAGATTATAGTGGTCCGATCTGATTCTATTAATAGTAGTGACTAGCTTACGCGGTAAATTTTTTCCTTGGAACCAGGGTATAATACAGTCTTTAAAAAATTTTTGAAAGTACGTCTTTCCTTTTTCGAGGTCAACTTCTTTAACAAATTTGGAGGTTTGCGAGCGTGAAATATACTTAAATATTTGAAACGAATCGTAAAACGGAACAAAGCATGTATTAATGGACTCAGATCGGCTGGTTTGTTTAGGGAAAGAGTCGGAGGCTTCCTAGTTTCCTCTGATGCTCAAGTGAGAGGGGGCCCAATAGAGCTTAATTGTCGATTTTTCTGATTCACTAACTGCCTTACAGTCACTCAATTCAAACAGCTTCAACGTTAAGACTAGCCCTCATAGCTTCTCTATTAATTTAGACATAATTATATTTATTATTGGACTTCGAACATAACAAAGAGTATTTCCAAGTATTTACGCAAATGAAATTAGCTCTTTACAATGCGAATATCGCTTTATGATTGTTAATAATCATAAAATCGATTAGTAAGATTCGAAACTATTTAAGTTACATTATATATTTTGTAACCACTTATTTTGAAATACGATGGCTGAAGTTCGTTGCAAGGCTCGTCTTTAAATATTTCACGTAATATTGCTTTGGAAATTCGTGTGTATAGATGATTTTGTAATTGGATATTTGAGTTTATTAGGTATACAACGTGTCCGCATAGTGGTATCTATTGCAATTTCCGGAACATCGTTAGTGTATATTTCTCCTGTTTGTTTTGCTGAGTAAATCATTCGGTTAATGCACTTTGTTGCTTCACGAATCACCACCGGATTCTTAAAATAATGAATTATCTAAAAGAATATTGTCAAATGTAAGAATAATTTGTTTTTATTATCTTACAATGATGAAGGGTAAAATTTTTCGAAAGCATCGTTTCCGTTGCAAATTAGTTTGTTATGTTGAGAGGACTTTATACGTTAGTTCAGATTATATTACGTTGAATGGATCATATCTTCCATTAATAGACTCTGTCCCCACATTGCTACACCCCTTTTTCATGATTAATAATTTTGCATTCAAGTCGGAGAAAATAAAGCCAACGTGTGTATTAAAACGTAAAATATAAATGTCGCGCGGCCTCTCTCGGAAAGTTAGATAAATGAGCCAGGGGCCACGGACTAATGCATCAGTTTCCGAAAACATCCGGCACGGGATGAAATAAAACGAAAAAAATGTGTGAGATCCGAGTCACAAACACGGGGAACGTCTCCGACAAACCGCGAACTCATTCTTCATAGCATCGAAAAGCTCCCCTAGTGCCGACGGGCGCGCGAGCGCGTAGCTAATAACGCATATAAAGCTGCGACGCTCGCACGCTCGCTTACTTGCCTGCGCGCGAGCCAAGCCTCCACGGCTAATACATATATATGTACGTATGTATATATATATATATACATACGTATATAGGTATCCCCGAGAAAATCGAGCGTTTTTAACCCCCCGTGTGTAGCCGACACCGTCGTCGTTTCTCTCTCTCTCTCTCTCTCAGGCTTCCGTGAGAAATTTGTATTTTTCTGCACGAGCGTTCTCTCGAGCGCCTGCCTGCACACACACGCACTCACACAGACGCATTTGCGCCACACACTCGGCGTGCAATTTCTCAAGTATACTTTTCACGGCCTTTTCATCGATTTAGCTCGAGACCCCGAGAGCGCATGGTGAGCCAAGCGAGAAGAGAGAGTGAGAGAGAGAGAGAGAGAGAAAGCTCGCTCGCGCGCGCGAGGCCAGTCGTATATAGCTCGAGAGAGAGAGAGAGAACGCTCGCATCTGTCAGTTTTTAGCGGGCGACACCATACATCATAAGAGTGAGAGAAGGAGGAGGGGGAGAGAGAGAGTGAGAGAAAGAGAGAGGAACGAGTGAGACGTTGGTAAGGGCCAGCAGCTGGACCATCTATCTTGCGAGGCTTAACTCTCGAGCCCCCGTTGGGGTGTGCTACTGGTCGCTGGCGTGTGGATGTGCTGCCCCGGGATCTATGTATTCATATATATATATATATATATATATATATGCTATATACCCAGGGTATATATTGTTGTGTTTCTGTCTGCGAATGCTTCCTGTGAGAAACGCTCGCGCGCGCGGACCTGATGAGTTTCTTGTTTTCTTCCCTTGCTTCTTCTTCGTCTGGGGCTTCTTCTTTTTTTTCTCTTTCACCTCGATTTTGTTTTGCGTTATCGCTAGGAAAGAGCAGTTGACGAATTTATACCTTTTTTATACGACAACGATATTTTCGTGAACCATTAAATCGTCGGTACTGAAAAGTTGACACTGCTTTAATCGCGTGAGATGGCTTTTTTTGAAAAGAATTTGTCATTTAAGCTGTACGACAGCGTCCGACGATATAAAGTTGAAAATGATTATTTTGTACCTTATTTTATAGAAATCTCTTTTGTAACGGTAGAGCATCACGATGTTATCCATTTTAACAAGTGTTGTTTATGAAATTAAACTACTATAAACAACTACTGTATTCTAGTATAATGGGTATATTATTATGATAGATATTAAGACGAAAATTATCATAATTAAACACAACAAAAATGCAGATCGATCGAAGAGTTTGCAGTTTGTATATTGTATTGAACGCCTACATGTTTAAAATGCAACGAAATTTTAGATAAGGAATGCAGAGCAATAGATGCTTCAAATTTATCGCCTTATCCGTTATATTCATCTGAAAATGCTTCATATAATACGTACATAAAAGTATTGTAGAAATATTATCATAAGTGCCGCCATCCCTCTCGCAATAGTCACAGAGAGCGCGCACGAGCGCTTGTATATAAGTGTTAAAAAAATGTTGATAAATCTCGTAAATTTGTCAAAAGTACATTTTTCTAGCTGAGCTATTTTAGAGAAACAAACACATGGGCGCGCTCTTCTTTCCCATATAAATTTCCCGGCCCTCCCCGACGCGCGGTAACAACAGTTGTGTACTACTAACGTGAAATATGCTCGCGTCGCGTAATCTCCCGCGCCCTCTTTGATGCCCGCGCACCGTATAAGTAGACTGTGCGTTAAGCGGAGCTTCAAAGAAAAACGCGACCTGCCGCTTGTGTTTATGCGAGCTTGTGCACATAAAAATTTTAACACATATGCTACTTAGAATTAATTATTCCTGACTCTTGATGCCTTACGATACTTATATCCACCAGAATTGACGAACGAATACACATATAGGTTTTTGTCGCCCTGAAAATTCTAAACTATTTATAGCTGACCTTTTATATCTCTTTTATGATAAGGTTTTTATGACCATATGAGTTTGATATGAATTATTACGAATTCAAGAATGGAAGATTTCAGTCACATGTTGCTGAAACTGTTTCAACTGCAGTTTATATGAAAAATTTAAGAAAGGACGATTGAATATTCGTACACTTACAATATTAGAAAAACATTATTTTTCGGCCACTGATACATGCATTGTTCTTTTCCAATTACATGTACATTATTTTTTTTAATTATAAAAAAGCGAAAAATAGGAAATCTTAAAGCGGTGTGTTTAAGTAGGTATAAACCAAGTTTAGTCAGACATTTTAAATCACAAGCCATAATCCTTCTTTGTGAGTTGGTATAGATTGAAGACTTATCTGGAGAAAGTTTTAATTTGTGTCTGGAAAAATCTTTAGTTTCGAATAATAATTAAAAAAAAAAAAAAAACTAAATTATATTCAATTGATCAAGACCTAAATTATAATCAAGATCCGAATGTATTACAGACTAATATTTCATGAAATAGTCCTATATCGAGTGCTAGAAAGGTGGATAAGTCGATTGGCTCATAAAATATTCGCCAATAAACAGTCCTAAAATTTGTACACTTTATATACTTTTTTTTTCCAATGAAAAGCATTAGCTTAAAGTTTGGGAGCGTATAACTGCCTGCACACTGTATAAGTCATCATCGTAAAATATAATATAATTTCATGCACATTTAATTGGCTCTCTTAATTCACCCAAGAACTTCCAACGAGCGCACTAAAACTCGAAACTTTTTAATAGCTTAATATCCGAGTGCCCGAAGCCCCACTATAAATACTTGAAAATTAAGAAACAACTCAATAACGAATGTAAACTTAATAATCAATTTTTGGAGTCGTCAAAGATATTTCTTTTTTTTCGCGGGGGGGGGGAAGGGCACAAACCGAGAACTACTAAAAAGTATATAGACGGTTTGTTTATAGCTTTAGCGAAGGCGAGCGCGCGTGCGAAACAATTGCTGAACTCGCGCAAACTTTCGAACTCACCGCAAAGTACATCGCTCCGTTGTTCTCCTGGCTGCTGCTGCTATCTCTTTTCTACCCCCCCCCCTTCTCTGACTCCTCTTTTTCCAAGCGGCCCCTATTTCGCTCTCTGCGTTTTCTGCTTTCATATAATCGGACTTCGGCAAATAATCACCACCAAATGAAATGCAAACCGTCTGCTCACCTCAGTGGAAAGGCTTCATAAACACAATATTTAATTGCGGAACCCTTATCGCTTCCCTCTTTCTATCTCATGCCTATAGAGTATTAAATTTGCTGTTATTTTTGCTGCTTCATCATTACCGCTGCTTTATCAATTTCGATATAGTTATTCAATTCATGGAAAGAATATCGTCGGAAATCTCGAATTGCTGTATTGACGACCAACCAATTTAAATACATATGAAACTACACATCGAACTGCGCGTAATGAATGAGTCACTTACAACACGAATGTCACAATATTAACAAAGCTCGAAAATGCGTTTCGTCGATTGCATTCCACACAATCCATAAGCTTTTGTGCTCGCACTATTTCTTTACATATTGCTTTCTATGCACCTCTTTCTCTCCCTCCTCTCGCCCCTTTCAATCTTTCCTTCTCTTTTTTCCTCAATTATTCCTCGCCGCATTCGCCGTCCTGTCTCTCTCTCTTTTTCTCTCTTACTCTCTTTTGCACTCGTGTTTTCTCATCTCTTTCACTGTGTCTCTCGATTCGTATCAGGCGATGGCTAGATGAGAGAATTCTGTAGCAGAGTCTGTCTCTCTTTGTGGAATCATTTTCATCGGCACCGGACGAGCGAACTAGGCGATCGGTCTCTCTCTCTCTCTCTCTCTCTCTCTCTCTCGCTTTAGCTCTAGCTCCCAGGGATCGAGGCTGTATTTACTCAGGATCTCTACTATCCCTGCGCGTTGTCGTGATAATGAACAAAAGCCTTTCGCCCTCGAAAATTAAAGCCTCGATTCTCTCTCTCTCTCTCTCTCTCTCTCTCTCTCTCTCTCTCTCTCTATCTCTACCTCTCGCTCCAACTTATTGCAGAGTCCAAGCAAAGGGATCTATCACGGGCTTCTCCCGCTTCGGATCGCTATGGACTAGCCACTCGCTCAGAATCTCGCTTACTATTTGCTTCAATTTAATCGACGTTATTTGAATAACTATTCCACGCTCGAGCTCATACTGCCACCTTCCTCGCTCTACAACACACACACACACACACACACACACACACATATCTTTTTATACGTCTGTGTGTATACGGCTATACGAGAAAGAGAGATAGAGGGAGAGAGATACCGAAAGAGAGTAGAGTGTGTGTCCACGTGTCTGTGCACATGTTCATGGCCTAGGCGGAGGCGAATCGTCGATCTTTCCGGTTAGATCGCCATCGAGGAGAAGGTGCGATGTCGGGCGGCGTTTGCGTTCATCTCTGGTTGCTGCAAGTTGTCGATTTTCGCTCCAGCGCAGCGCGTATGTACCCAAGCTCCTGTGCCTTTCTCCTAGATTCTATTATGGAAGGGAGCTCGAAACAAACGCGCAAAGAAAAGGAGCTGACGGGAAGCCGAGTTGATCGAGTCTTTCGCTATCACAAGCTTTAGGATTGCACTGCGGAATCGGTATACGTCTCGATGATTACCTTCTAAAGTGATGCGACCATTGAGGTGGTCCAGACCAACAGTTTTTACAAACCCTCTGCGTGGACTTGTGGAGTTAGGATCGCAATATTGTAAGATTTTCTTATTGCAGATTTGTCAAAGACAAATTATTCGGCAACTTTGCCGTTATAAAACATAATACACATTCTTTAGCAATTGCTTAAGCCTTTATCTTTCTCTCTTTCTGTTTACGTATACGAGTATCAATATTTTTAATAATGCTTTTTACATCTTTTTCTTAATCTGAATATTAATTTCGGTTATGCTGGGTAACTTGAAATTTTTATCCACAAAAATTTCCAACTAAAATTATTTCTCAATCCATATAAGGGAAAGCCGTCTATTCCATCAAATATATCCTTCGCACTTCAATTTCCCATACTTACCAAATCGAAGTGCTCAATAAGACAAACAAGCGAGTCGCACACAGACGCAACCAGGAACATTCGAATCCAGCTGTGAACCTCGCGATTCGCCGGTGTCGCAGACTTTGTATAATGTAGGCAAACGACGAGAGAGTGAGAGAGAGAGAGAGAGGGAGAGCGAGAAAGAGACAGAGCCGTGTGTGCAGGTACGTATAATGAAACGGCGTTTGCAAATGCACGTGAATTATTTCGGCAAAGGAAAGCCCCGGCGCTTGATTAACTCAGTTATTCCTTGTGCTAATTTTCTGGCGATTCGATACGTATGAGATTCTCCATTTTCGATTACATTGTTAATTGCATTTTCCTCTATCGCTCATTGCGCAGGCATGTATATATGCGAGGTAGAAAATGACAGAGAGAGAGAGAGAGAGAGAGAAACGGAATTTTCATTTTTGTAGGGTGCACCGCCACTGTGCCTGATTGAGTTGTCGAAAATCGAATAAAATTACAATGAGCTTGATCGCGCTTTACCGAAATTCAATTAAGGTCAGTTTTGATCGAGAACTCGAGTTTTATTTGTCCGCGAATTGCTTCCCACGTACGCTCTGGTTACTGGTTTGGCTCTTTATTTTGCGTAAAATTAGTTATTTCATTGACAGTGATCCCATTTTTGCCATTACTTTAAATGATTTAAATAATTAATCTTTAAATGTGAAGCAAAGTATACAAGCTATACAATTTAGCGTGAAAATCGACTTTATTTTTGCATTAAATTTTCATTAGAGTAAATAGTAACTCTCAGAATAAAAAATTAACTCAATTGAATAGAGAAGTGAAAATTACTCCAATAATTAGTGGTTAAAGTAAAGCAAAAAAATATTCTCAAAGCATTTTAACGTTATAGAGTATACTTTGGAAGGTTGCACGTGCGATTAGTGATTTTGTGACTTTAAACAATGGAAAAAATTATTAATATGCCAGAAGCGAGTATCTTTTTATGAACATTTTTTATTAAAAACACTGAGAATTTCAATATGATTGCACTACACTGAGAAAAAAAAACAAAGCTGTGGTTACTGTGCAGTATCCGGTCATGCTAAACGGAGTAATCTCCTGTACACACTACCGAATATTCCGGCACAGGCCACCGGACTTTCCGGTTGCCTATACTATACATTCATCCGGTAGGAAGAAACGGTCAGACACGGTTGGTGTTAACGAACGGCGACTGAGTATTCACCTCTTGAATTTGGTGATTTCGCGTATGAGCTTTTGACAAATTTATTTATAATTACAAAATTCTTCGGTCTTTTGATTATCTATCGATAAACATATACTTTTCAAAACTGTACATATCTTGAAAAATGCTCTGCAAATATAAAACAGCGCTATTGAAGAGTAATATAAAAAGAGCAACTTGACTTTTTCATGGTATCAATGTCTCGGACTAACGCTGTAAACTTACGCATATTTTGGTTATTACACATCGTTATACAGATAAATAAATAGTGTCTTTTACATTATAATCGTTGTGGTTTTGTAGCATCTTTATTAAAGATCCGTTGCAGTAAGCGTTCAGTAAAATGGATATTTGAGATAAACCATATCATGTGCTCTGAAAGAAAAGAAGCTAAAATTAATTTTCTCATACAAATAATTTGAAATTTCTTAGGAATTATCCTCCCTAGCGTTATTTCGCGAATAATTTGCATCGAATAGCTGGACAAACAGTCCGAGGTGGACCATTTCATTATGGATATAGTTTTTTCGTTCTTCCAGCTCGGTAGGCTGCTCAGTGCGAGCAAAAACCTCGCCTGTGCTCGCTGGCCGGCATTTCCCGCGAGCGTATATGTATATACACGCACGTATGCATAACAAATGCGAATCCTGACATAAACCATAAGGACATTTCGAGTTATCAAACAGGATATTCCCGAGCCCCGGGATTACCGGTGAGTACACTTGCGGATCCGCGCGCTGGGCCGGGGATATTTCAAGCAGCGACAGCTACCGGACCGTCGTATGACGAGATGAAGAAGGCGAGAGAAAGAGAGAGAGAGAGAGAGAGAGAGAGAGAGAGAGAGAGAGAGAGAAAGGTAGAGTTTATCCCAAAGAGGTGGTGCGAGGAGAGAGACGCTCTTTCTATTCGTCCTCGGTCGCGAGATCGCGTATTTTACGACTCTGCCTCCGCCGACACCGCAGACGTCGTAACGGTAGAGAAAGGAGGAAGCCGCGCACACTCGCAGCCTCTTCTCCGTGTAAATGCATAAATATTTGACGGAAGTGTTTGCTGCATCGATTTTAGTCCTCCGTTTGTCCTTTTTTTCTCTCCCCGGTGCTCGCTTTACCCCCTTCTGTCCGCTGTTTTCTTGCGTTCCCACAGTGTGCGAGATGTAAAAAAAGCTGACTCGGGCTTGGTATTAGGAATGTTTGGAGCTTCCGAGGTGTCTTGCTTTTATTCTTGCTGCTCTTGCAGCTTCCGACTGCCGATGTATTTTATATGCGGTGCCGTTGTGCGTAAGCCTCGCAAACACAAACATTGTTATTTCTGATGATGAATTAATGATGTATGGAAATCAGTTTCGGCAAAACATATATCGTGTCATTGTCTGGTAAATTAAAAGCTTAATGAATGGTAAAATTGAAAGCATGAATTCTCAGATGAGTAAATAAACGCTAATAATATTGAGTTATTTCGTGAAAAGTATTTCCACATTTATGCACAAGAGGAGCAGTTACTTTTATTCATGCAGTAATTAAAAATTAAATGAAATATCCCTAAAATCGCGACAGTAACAATGCTGAACCAGAATGTGAATTTATTTTATTTAAAGGTAAGTATATAAATGTAATATTAACTAACAATTGTAAGTATAAGTTTTAATTTCACTTTCATAAAAGAATGTTTTATTTGTTCAATATACTTGCAATATATTATTTATAAAAATCAGAGTGAAAACTGGTAAAATGTATTCCATTATAAAACAAGTAAAACGGATTTCCAAATATAATTATGACATTTGAGGGAGATATTAGCAACATAATTAAATATACATATAATTATTGAAGTCTACGATCAATAATCACTTCAGTGTGTTATATAAAAGAGGATCAAATTTCTATTAAAAACGACTAAATTAGTTCAAAAACAAAAATTAAGGATACCGACACAGTTGATTAATAAAAAATAAATTATTATTATAAATATTATTAAAACCTAAAGTTATATTTCATGGTTCTATGTTAAAATCGCCAGCTTAAAAACAAGTATGTTACATGGTAGATAACAGAAAAATTTGTACACAGTATTTTTTTGTTGTTTTGTAGGTGTACAGTAACCTCGAAGCATGTTGAGATATTAAGATGTTTCGTAACAGTGATGGTTTTAAAGGATACTTTCAGAAACTTTATAGCCCTGTTCTATTCTACTTACTGATCTATATTATTTACATTTTTGATATAACGAACAGCATTTTTTTAAAGCAAGTGGTATATTTTATCAACTTATTTTTCTAAAAGAACGCAAGATTTACTATCTTTTAGTGTATGAAAAATCGTTAGTTTAAGAATATGGATTCCCTTATTTGAAAAAAATATGTAAAAAACCGCTGCCATTTCATTGGCACTTAGCTTCCTCTAACTTAACCAATTAACGCCGAAGAACGCAGATTTTGACATAGATATTTGAGCTCCAAACTTTATAAGAAAAACCGAGTAAATATTTATCAGAATCGCATATCCAACTATTTTTGGGCATGCTCTTTCGATTTTC
>UELV01081483.1:0-11505 GCA_900490015.1 Megastigmus stigmatizans
CCCGGAAACAGCAGATTCATGCTGATATAATCTATGAACACTATAAATTAATTAATTAAATGGATTTAAATAAACAATTAATAATTATGTAAAATTATTAAGACAAAATGAATACTTGACAGTTTCTCATTTGATTTCACAACTTTCTTAAGTTTAAATTTAAATTGGCCATTGACCAGAAATGGAAAAATTATCTAAATAAATACAGAATTGATAGTATTTAATTAAAAACTCAAGTTTATTGTGGTTTCTTATTGGAAAGAGAACAAATTGATTTCATTTTATTGTGATTTTGTAAAATATGAACAAAATTAAAGGTAGTGTAAGAAAAAATTTTAGAATGAAATTAAATGAATGAGGGAAAATAATAATGAACGAAAAAAAAATAATAAAGATTTATTGAAATAAGTGTTAGTAGAATGTTAACAATGAATGGTAGTCTGAGAGTATTTTATTATTTATTTATTATTGAAGAATATTTTTAATTTATCTATTGATTTATTAATAAACTTCAACGGGAGTGATCCCTTTAAACAATTTAAGTCTGAATACTAATTACAAATATTGATGAAGTTTGGTAACAAAGCATACTTGCCTGTTTTATACATTTTTTTAAAATTTTTCTTTACTCCAAAACTATAATGATTTCGAAACTAATAAAGAATTGATCATTTAGTTGCTTACTGAAAAATCTCATATAAGATCTCATTTTTGCAAATTTTAAACCATTGTTAAACGACTATTTTTGATAATGACTAGTTTTGAAAAATTTGACTAAGAAAATTTTTTATCCCTTTTTTCAGTAGGGATTGAAAATATGAATTTGATGTTATGCAGTAGAAAACTAATATCTGAGCATTTCTACCAATTTTTTTACTTTCATGGTACTGTTAATTTTAACGTCTTAAATATGAAATATTTCTTAACTTTACCATAAGATTGTTTATATTGTACATTGTTTGAGTATGTCACGCGGTATTTACGCCGCATTACAAGCGAGAGTGGAATATTCCACATCATCGCGAACTCGGGTAAGGAAGCGTCAAGAGACGCGACACACATACAATCAAACGAGACGAGGACCACCGAAAATCGACGACTCGCGACGAACCGCGGTTATCGAAAACTCGCGCGACAGAAAGAGAGAGAGAGAGAAGCGCGACAATAGACGCGCTAGAGATAGAGAGAGAAAGCGCGAGAAGAAAGACGGAAAGGAAGGAAGGAGATACCGGAGCAAGGAGAGCGGTGGAAGTAGAGAGGCTCTTCCTTGTTACGCTGGCTAGCATGAGGTGCGGATGCAAGCTCGCGTCCAGCACCGATAAGGAGCCACGAGGCCTTTCGCGGCAAGAATTATTCCGCGTCACAGGGGAAAGCGCAGCTTAGCGCGCTAGGATCCGACACGGACCACGTGATCGTCGGACGCTGCACCGGACCGTCATTTGGCCTTAAACTGTAGCAGGACGATCCACAGGCAGAACCGAGACGAGGAGCCAAATTGTAAAGCTCTAGCCGAGAGAGCAAGAGAGCGCGCACAAGATAACCCGCCCGACTTCCAGCGACTTCCACTTCAAGGTGTCGTACCCGAGATCGGCGAAGCCACAGCGATCAGCAACGGGGCCACGACGACGAGCCCAGGATCAGCAACAGAAGACAGAGTTATTGCTGACACTGTAAGTGCGCTACTTGGAGGCCAAGCACGCCTAATATCTCTATCTCTCTCTCATTCGCGCTTCAAATAGGAGCGCGAACCGAACCGTCGGCCGCTCACAGATATTGTGCGACAAATTCAAAGTTGCAAGCGGGTTAAAGTTATTATTACGCGCGACCGTTCGCTGCGCAAAAGCACGCGCGACATACCCGACGCTTCCTTGCTCGCATTCGCGAGAATCGAACAATTAATCTTTGTGATCATTCATAGATATATATTCTCATTGTTAATAAAGACGCGCAGCGGCGCGACCTGAAATTATTCCCGCGACGCTATAGCGAAATCATACACATTATGTACTGAATTTAAACTTAGAATATAGTTATTTTTACAAAATATCTAACGATTTATTAATCGTAATTATTCCTACAGCCCCAAAAATTATTGCAGGGTTGAGAACCCTTGTGCTCCATCGACTGAGCGAGCTGGAGCAATTTTTGTATCGAGTGAAGCTCGCGCCCGCTAACGACGGGACACTGGGGCGTGAAAGATTTTAAAGTATTAAAATAGAATTTATGGATTAGAAACATTGAACGTATACATGAAATAATCCCACAGACTACGAGCTTCACCCGGTCACAAAGTAGGCAAACATGCTTTCGTGGCTATGCATTTCAGTTAAAACGTTTAAAGTATCTATCATAATACATTTCCAAAAAATGTATAAAACAAGCAAGTATGCTTTTTTACCAAACCTCATTAATATTGTTGAATAATAAAAGTAAATAATAAAATACTCATACACTACCTTTAATTCTTAATATTCTACTGTCACTTTTTTAAAATAAATAATTATTATTATTATTTTCCCTCATTCATTTACCTTCATTCTAAACTTTATTAATATAACAAGATTAAACTAGAGTTTTCAATTAATACAATCAATTCTTTGTTTATTTAGATAATTTTTCCATTTCTAATGGCCAATTTAACTAAAGAAAGTTGTGAAATCAATTCAGAAACTGTCAAGTATTCTTCTTGTCTTAGTAATTTAACATAGTTATTAATTGTCTATTTAAATTCATTTGATTAATTACTAATTATTAATTTATAGAGTTTATAACGAATTCGCGATTAAATCGAGGATTCATTCGTTAATTCGATTGTACGCTCGATCCGACGGCGCGCAAGCACCGAGGATGATGAGCAGGGCAGCGAGCGTGGTGCGTGTCGCGAATTAGAGAAAGATAGGCGATCTCGCGAGTTAGAGAGAGACGGCGAGATAGGAAAAGTCGATCGCATCATCAGATCGATTTCCACCGCGAATCAGCACGGACGCTGAAGAAAGAGATATACGCGACGAACTACGCGACACCGGTGTGAGTGTGTGTGTGAGTATGCATCTCCACGACACCTCCTATTGACGCTGCACTGGACCTGCAGGCCAGTGTAACTGATCGTAAAGAAGGAGCGCAGCGAAAGTAGTGAGTGTATCGACGCTATTCATTACAGCACACATCGAGTAAGCACTTCTTGTACTCTGATGGCGGATCGCAAACGGCGATCCGCGCGTGTGTGTGTATGCGTGTGCTTTTCGCGCGTTTTTCCGCGATCAAGCCTTCTCGGTTCGCGAGACAATTTGTAATTTGCATTGTAAAGATTTACAGAATATATCTGAGTAGCGTAAAATCACGTTGTTCTGATTTCAGTAGATAACTAATATTTTTCCCCTATTTTTCCCGCGATTACCGCCGCCTCCGCGGGCACAGTGGAAAAGCGTTTCCACTGTGCATATAACTGAGTAGCTGGCATCGTGAGTGTAACACGGCGCTCACAATCGAAAGTCCGATCAACGGAAAGCGAGACTCATCAAGAGAGTCTCGCATTTGTACGAGAGCTGTCGCACCTAAACAGCGGGGAGAATCACGTGTAGATTTTTCCGCTGCAACGTGTAGGAAAAGTAGGAGTATGCAGTACACCAGTACTGCACATCGAACAAACAGCCCCGTTACAACTGGCGCCCCGAACGTGTTCGGCTACGGGAAAATAGGCGCGAATTAATTCGGAAAAAGTGTCCTCGGAAATCGTTGGAGTAAGAAATATTATTTCGAAATAATATTTCGAACGCGAAATTCCAAGCAACGTATATCGAGAATGCACGCGTAGCGAAGTATTTAAAGTCTGCGCGATTTTGTTAACATCGGCCGGGAGGACTGTAAAAGCCCCGGCACGTGTAAGCTGTATAGTGAGTGTGAGAGCGAGAGAGAGCGCAAACCCTAGTGCAGCGCAGGCAAGTGTGCTGGCTGCTACGGCCGAGAGAGAGCCGAGAGGGGAGCGCTCAGCTCGAAATCCAGCGGTGTCGAGCCAGCGCGAGCACAGGCGCATAGACGTAACAGCCGAAAATATTAATTTAATTAAATTTGAATTAATATCGGCGTGTGCTCGCGTCTGAAGGCTGTGTACAATGATATGGGCTGTACACAGCAGCAATAGTGGTGTGCTAGCGCCGAATATTTATTTAACGGTTATTATAATTTATTTTATTAATTGTTATAAATAATTTAGCGGCGAGGTGCTTCACTCATCCTAGTGAGTATACCGGATAAAGGAGAGGGTGGATTATTGAGCAATAAATCTTGTAAAGTAAATGTCGGAAAAACTGTCGATAAAACACTGTGGAATTTTTTTTGTGTTTGGCTGATTTTTCAAAAATTGGTGCTTTAAAAAAATTTTTTTTGGAACGGACGAGTGAAGTACATCCCGTGATTGTGATATATTGTTAGTTTATTGTTGTAGCGATTTTTTTTTAGCGTTTTCAGGAAATCGCGCGACAGACAATTATGAAAATTAGGCGGAAAAGTGCTTTCGGGAGGGTATTAAGTAAAAGCCAAAACGATTTTTGTGTGGTAGTCCATTATTTACGTTTTTCAATTGTTGAAATAATTAAAATTTTTTTTATGAGAAATAGAGTTTTTAATTAAAGGTAATTCGCGTAGAGAGCGAATTACTCCCGAAAGCACGTAACCGATCTCAGCACACCACTAGTAGGATTCGAACCTGCGACCTCAAGTGGATAAGACGCGTAGACATGGGGTTCGAACGTGCACAACAATAAAAGTTCGAACGGAAGAAGAGTTCGAACTTGTGCGAGTCGAAGTTCTAACCTAGAGTATTCCTGTTGAAGGAAGCACAGACCAAGTGAAGTCTGTGCATCTGAAAAGCCCAGAAAAGTGCACTAGCAAGTAAAGCTAGTGTACTTGAAGCCATACAGCTCGAGTATAAGCAGGATTCGAACTCGGGAGTTCGAGATTCGAACCCGTCAAAAGTCGAATCCTTGCTCGAGTGGATATGGAGAGGTGCACTAGAGCAAAATCTAGTGCACTGAGTAAGATTCTAACTCGAGAATTCGAGATTCGAACACCAGATCAGGAGTGATTTAGAAAATTCAGCGTCAATTCTGGGAAAAATGTCAGATACGACGCTGAAAGCACTAGAGGGCTGGTGCTATGGCATAGAAGAGGAAGACCTGGAGGAAGCGCTAACGGAATTGCAGCTTAGCCGCCAGGGTCTTCCCTTCGAAAAAAAGAATAGGTTGCAGAAATGGCTGTTGGGAAATTACTCAGCAGCCGAAATGAAGCGTGAAGAGCTGCGGAGAGCTTATATCGAGGGAAAGGCCTTCGAACTAACTGGATCCACGATTTACGACGGAAGCGTAAATCTGGAGGGGTTACACCCATTACAAATGCTGCTAGTGGATCCAGCGGTAAAAGCCAGCGACGAGGAGCGAACAGGACAGCTGTACGGGCTCAACGCGCCGCAGCTGGAAAAGGAGCTTCAGCAGAAGAGCTCAATCACGGAGCAGATCTCGGTCGAGCAGATAGAAAGGCCGATTAGGGATTGCGACGCCGATAGCGTGACGGATCGGTCCGCTATGGGTGATGAGGTGGAGGAAGCAGCACCTCCAATGGTCTTCACAGCACCTCAAGCGGGGTATATCATGATGATATTCTCTGAGATGAAAGAGCAGATGAGATTGCTCAACGAGAGGGTCTCAGGGATCTCTCGTCGCTGCACAGCGCTGGAAGGAGCGGCAAAGACTCCATGCGCGTGCCAGCAGAGTGGCAGCGATTGTCGGCTGAGGCCGACAGCGCAAGAGTTCGAGGTGAATCAGGGAAGGAAAGAGCTCCGAATAGCCTCTAGTACGAGACTAGAAGGCAGAGGTTCATCAAGACCGAACGCCACTGGTTTAGGCCTGCATCCGGAGATGCAGGCTGAAAAAGTCTCAGATAGGCGACCCCATGTGAATTTCCAGGATACATTTACGTGTTATCCTGGAAATAGTAGCCTATTAGAGGAGACACAGGCGCGCAGGACAGCGCAAAACGTTTCACATGCTACCGGTGTAGGCACAGCCTGGGAGAGGGGGAATCTCTCCCGTGCCTACAAATAGAGAGAAATGGCAATGAAACGATGGATCTGAATGCTAGTGATGGACTCAAATCCAATACCCGATTTATTTCTGGCGCCAGCACACAAGCACGACACGCAGATCGAGATGTTGGCCAAATCGTGAGACGATGGTAAGTTCGATTCTCGGGGGAGAAGGATCAAAGTATTGATGTATTTCTCACCCGAGTAGAAGAGTGTCGTGTGCTCGCTGATCTGACAGAGGGGGAGCCGTTATCCTCTTTGTCAGAATTACTAGCAGCTGTCGCGTTACAAGTTCATCGATTATGTCAGCACGAATCTGCTGTCTCCGGGACTAATTTTTTTCAAAGTTTCGGTTGTCTTCGAAGTGTGCTATGGAGTTTTTTTTGGTTGGTTACATCGCTATTTGCATACTACATGGAAGTCGAACTTTCGGCTCCCATTAGTACTTTTACTTTTTCTCTCTATACAGGAACCTTAAACTGACTTGTAATTTTGCGAATCAATTTGCGACTAAGACACATAATAACTACCCAAAAATGTTTTTGTATCAAACCCATGCCCATCAATTCAGTTTTTGTCCCACGAAACATGACAGATTTGGCAATGATGACAAGTATTTTGTTACCAGCAGAGTTCTTATTACTGACTCATCGGTTCCACACTTTTATTTCGTCAAATGGAGAACTTTTAAGAAATTTGAGTAAAGCAAACAAATCAGGTACTTGGTTTTGAATAGGAGTTCCCGTTAGAGCCCATCTATTTTTGGTTGTGAGCTCACATACCGCAATACTTCATTTACTTTTATAGTTGCGAATACAATGCGTCTCATCAAGAATCACACGCTCCCAATTAATCTTTAAATTATTAACATAAAATATGTAAATATATATAACTTATTACCTGGCATCGCTATTAAATAATATGCAAATCCTTTCAGCTTTACCATTACTTAAAATTTTATAAAATACCTTTAATCTTACAAAATAACTATCAACATAATTGCCGGCCCGTCTAAAGATAATTTAAGTTTGTCTCTAATCATTTCTTTCCTTAGTGACTAGAAATCATAAGTCATTTAAACCACTCATACACGACGTAAAAAATATGTGATATTATATATCTCTAATATCTTTCACCCCTTCTCTTGTCCTGTCTCATGATAGCTTATTATTTATTATCTAAAAAGTGTTTTTTTACCGTTTAGCAATAGAAATATCGATTTATAGAAATTATAGTGATTATGTGTAATTATGTCGTTTAGCAATTGAAAGGCTGGATGCTAACGATGGGTCGGTCGACAGAGCGATAGGCTCGTAATCAGCTAGTGGTCCCGGGTTCGAGCCCAAGTCTCGGTCGATTGACACAAGCACCTCATAGATTATAGAGAAGATTATGCAGGGTAGATCTTTACGTTTTAATTTTAAATTCTTATAATTGCCTTATAGTTTTCGCTACTTAATAAGTTTTAATTTCGATCAACATAAGGGTGCGCGCGTTAGACCTATTAAATAAAATAAACATATACTTCGCGCAAGACCTTTATAAACTTGATTCCCTTATACAAATATACGGTTGCAGTTAAATCTCTATAAACTTGATACCGTCATACAAATATACGGTTGCGGTTAATTAAAAAATTTTGTACTGCAGATATAAAAAGTAAAGTGAGTGTACATTCGAGTGATGTTAGTCCACCGATAAATTATCTTTAGACGCTAGATTTCCAGGATGGATAGTGGACTGGATTTCCGTGCAGAAATTCCAGGTTGATTTTGGACTGGATTCTCAAAAGGGATTGAGGACTGGATTTCCAGGCTGGATTCCCAGGATGGATTGAGAACTGAATGTCTGTGCTGCAATTGCAGGTGGATTGTGGACTGGATTTCCAGGCTGGATTTCGAGGATGGATTGTGGGTTGGATTGTTGGCCTTATATGGATTATTAAGGCCTTATCAGGATTATTTTTTTATACTGGTTATTTCAGGACAAAATGTGTTTCGTGTTTCTATTTCCCGGTAAACAACATATTCTCTGTTTTGTGTAATATCTACAAGAAATTGTACAATTCTAATAAAAGTTCCATCAACTAATCGGGCGAATGAGTTATCAGATCTATGCAAAGTTTTATTACAAGATTTGAATATACATTTATTTTTAATAATTTTATTGTAAGTTTTTACACGATCATTATTCAAATTTAATATCCTTATGGCGTTTCTATTTGGTACGATCTGTAGTTCAAAGTATCTGTTTAATCCTATTTTATTTGATTTTTGAGTGCATAGAAAACACCTGACTCAAACGGGTAGCCACTATGAGCCCATAATGACCCCCAATCGGCTACCCTTTGCGGTAAATGAAGGAGTTGGTCTACATTGTACGTCATAGCGTCATAAGTGTAGTATAATTCTGTATATGCAATGAACTACTTGAAAATAATCTATGCCCGACGTAATTCATCATTACTAATAGAATCTATTAAAAACAAATGATATCCTTCTACCGACAGAGCCCAATGCTTGAAATATTTCCTGAAATTGGCAATTTCTGCTAGTACTGGCAAACTATAATATAGCAGCCAAATTTGCCATTCAATAGCTTTCCAGAATGTTCTATCATATTATAGATCGATCGCGATAATCGAACAAGCTGAATAGGCACTTTGAAAGCTTTAACTTGGCTATCAATTTTAAGTGCATTTTCCTTTGAAATAGAGTACGGCAAGTTCGAGGGCGCAAACTAATAGCCAGTGAATTGTTTGACAGCTCCCAGATCTACGCAATGCATAGAATCCGGAACGAACCCATTTACGATATCAAATTGATTTAATACTAGTAACAAAGTTACTTTTTTCACGCCGTAAATTGGTACACTCGAATCAATCGCCATTTGCATATGGTTAAAAGTTTCCTCTGCTGTTCCTCGATTTAGAGTATTATTAAGCAATGGATATTTCATACTCATTCCTGTATTATGAGGAACACGTTTACCAGGATGTAGGCACCACTTACATCCATAGTATCCATTAAACTGTATGATTCCTTGCATTGGTGCTCGCGCAACGGAATCGACACAGCAGCAAAGAGCATTGAAATAAATGTCCCGTTGTTCATTATTGATCATGCAAGGTATGCCGTATTCTGCTAAGCTATTGATATTATGTACAAACTGCCGCAGAAAATATCCCATATCTGACTTATCATGTTCGAACCACAAAAGCATATATTACTGTCTTTTTTATTCGTTCATGTACCGGCATCTCGTTTACTGTAACTTGTATCGGCCATATAGAAAACTTGGAGCTTTTGAATACAGGCGATCCGTCGCTATTGAAATTTAATGTTGCATTCGATTGGCCGGTAATGAAGATATAAATTTTTTATAATTTTGTCCATCGTAAGTATCTTGAAAATTGGTGTCTAATTGTACCTCTCGTCGGTTAAATATGAACTTTAAATTTATGAAACTTACATTATCATGTTCCAGTGTATCATTTGTTAGTTGATCACGCTGAGAGATTGACTCTGATGTTTCTGTAAAGTAATATTCTATCAAATCACATAATAATTTTTAAACTAAGGTGTGAAGAAAAATTTAATATTAGATATAAATTACAAAGATTTTACCATTAAAACTGCCACGCATTTCTGAATGGTCATTTAAGTATACCCTTTGCAATGTTTTTGATTTAGGAATCCGGAATGAACCCATCTACGATAACAAATTGATTTAATACTAGTAACAAAGTTGCTTTTTTCACGCCGTAAATTAGTACACTCGAATCAATTGCCATTTGCATATGGTTAAAAGTTTCCTCTGCTGTTTCTCGATTTGGAGTATTATTAAGCAATGGATATTTCACACTGCCGCGCATTTCTGAATGGTCATTTAAGTGTACCCTTTGCAATGTTTTTGCTTCAGGAATCGGCATATTATGATTTTCATTTAATTCGACATCTGTGAATGAAATTAACAAGTTTAGTTAGTATTCATTTGATATATTTTTATTGGTTCTGTATTATTTTGCGTTCATTGCGCGTGTGTCACTCAGACTAATACTCACACTCAAATGCCCACTCACACATTTACACACATTCACTAAAATACACAGACGCATGCATACACTCACGCACACACACAAACATACACAAATACACACACGCGCACGCACGTACACGCGATATCATACATACAGACACACAGTCCAGCGATTGTGCAGTTGTGATTAATGACGCATGAGATCCTAGGTTAAAAGTCTAATTTTAATATTAATGCTAAATTGATCTGTATGATAGAACTTTAAGCTTAAATAGAGCATAATATTTTTATGTATGTCAGAGGAAATAATAAATGTGTAAAAATGTGGAAAAGTAAGAAAAATTGTAAATTATGTCTAAAATTAAAAAAATAGTTAAGTTTTTCACATTTTTATGATCTTTCACATTTATTATTTCTCCTAAGATAACAAATAAAAAAAAAAGCAAAGAAAATTTACAGAATGTAGTAATTCTTATTAACTTATTATTAGAACACAAAGGGTATATTGAGAATGACAATAATCACAAAATATGAGTGTACATTCATTAATCTATTTTTTCCCAATTGACCATTTTTTCTTCTCAACGTTTGGAGATGTAACTTTTAATATAAATATAAAAAAAAATTCATATATAACGTTTCCGATAGCCCTAAAGTCTTTCAAACGCTGATGATAAAATTGGTGTAAAAGTTGATGTAAAAAAAGTTAAAGCTTATTTTTCAAAAAAAATGCGTGATTTTTTAAGATTTTTTTTTTAAATTTGATATTTTAAGTTCAAAATAATTTTGCCCGATGATTGCAATACTGATAGAACGTGGCATTAAATCTACCCTTTGAAGCCGCGATAAGACTTTTTAATTTAATTAATTCTTCAAGTGTTGGAAATTGTACTAAGCTGAGTAATTCCGAACGATGCATTGTACGAAAATTTTTATCATCATCTCCACTAATTTCGTTAGAAATGTTGCTTTTCAAGCTTTAATTTAATTTTTTATTCAGCTCTGCACTATTTTTTAAAACTGAAATATCTATATTTGAAGATTCGATAATCTTAAGCTACCGACCTATAAATTCTTATACCAGAGTAATCTATTATTCAACAAAAACACTAAATTAACCCTCATCGGTCACACTTCAGTAGAATCGCATAACGGTCACACTGGGTGAATTTCACCCAGCGTCGAAAAAGTAATATCTTGCTTCGATAATGAGTTTTTTTTTATCTAAAAATAATTTGTATGCGTTTTTTAAGGATTCTAAAAGATGTCCTATGAGTATCAGTAATGAAAATGAATTTTTTATACATTAAAAAATTGTTTTTACTTAACATAACAAAAAAGTCATTTTTTTAATTAAAAAATTTATATCTTTTTACACAATTCATATG
>UELV01081495.1:0-17684 GCA_900490015.1 Megastigmus stigmatizans
GAGTCGCATCTGACACGCGTCGACATCTCTTGTGATGATGACGGCCGCTATGTCGTCCGCATACCCTATCAGGAACGTGCCCTCGGGCATTTCCATTCTTAGGATCCCGTCGTAGAAGATGTTCCAAACGTCGGGACCCAGGATAGAGCCCTGAGCTGCCCCAGATGTTATTTACTTTTTCATCGGACCATCATCGGTGTCATAGACTATGGAGCGCTACCCGAGGTAACTCCCGAGCATTCGGAGAATGTACCCGGGAACCCAGAAATCTCGCTCCATGGCGTCCAGCGCCTGGTCCCACCTGATGGAATTGTAGGCGTTTTTCACGTCTAAGGTGGCCAGTAAATGAAAAATAGTTTCGCCGCTCTGTCGACCTTGCGGCGTCTACGACCTCCTGGACTGCATTGATGGTTGACATGCGCCGTCTAAAACCGTACTAGCGAGGGGCTAGATCTCCTGCCTCTTGCACGGCTGCTAGGAGACGGGGCTTCAGCAGCTTCTCCAGGAGTTTGCTCGCGGTGTCAAGCATGCACAGTGGCCTGTACGATGCTGGAGTGTTTGCTGGACCCTTGCCCTTGCTGATCAGGACAAGTTTCGCGACCTTTCAGCGGGCCGGGAAAACGCCCGCCTTCAGGCATGAGTTGTATATGTCCAGCAAGAAACTCGGGTGACTTCTGGCTATCGCCTTTAGCAGCTCCGCTGGAAGGCTATCCGGCACTGGAGGTTTATTGTTTCGCATGAACCAAACCGCCCTTGAGAGCTCCGCCTTCGTGAATAATGACTCAGCTGGGCAGACGGATGTTTCCCGGGGACGTTGCCTCTCAGGATGCCCGTGGAACAAGGCATTTTTGATGTTATTGATCGTCCTCGCGTCTGTTAGACTGCTGACGACAAAAGCCGCCAGCTTGCGGGTAACGATCTTGTAGCCCAGTCCCCACGGATCTCTATTCAGGTCCTCCCCCAGCTCCCTCCAAGAGCACTGCTGGACTTGATGACCCGCTTCAATTGCTTCTTGGCCGCAAGGTGTTCCACGGCCAAGGGGGCTGCGTCGAGTTCGCGTTGTCTGGCCGTTTGCATGCGGCGGCGTAGGACCAGGTACCTCTTGTGGAGGTCCGCGATTTCGCTCGTTCACCAGTAGGCAAGACGTATCTTTCTGCTACCACGGCTCCGAGGCACTGCTTCCGCGCAAGCCTCGTGGGTGAGCCGCATAGTGACGGCTGTCATCCTCTCGGCTCGCGCAGGCGGCGGCACGCCATCCTGGATACTTCTCAGGACTTGCTGACGCCACGTAGCATGAAAGATAGCTTCTCGGGGTCCATCTTCCTGATGTTCCACCTGGGTGAGCGTCTAATCTATGCCAAGGACAAGGGGACATCACGCACGCGGAACGTGATGTACTGGTGGTTACTTCCAGTGTAGTCTTCGACCACCCCCTTGTCCTCGACTCATGCCGCGAGCGCCTCGCTCGCCAGGGAGACATCTATAATCGTCTCTGTGTAGCCGGGCCTTCTAAAGGTGGAGGTGCTGCCGTAATTTAGCGCCACTAATCCAAGCCATACCGCCATTTCGACGACCCGGCGACCTCTAGAATCGGGCCTGACTTCCCCCTAATCGAGAGCTTTAGCGTTAAAATCTCCCGCTAATACTAGCTCGCCCCCCCCTCCCCCCCATGTCCTGTGCGTCGTCTTCCAGGCCATCGAGCGTGGCCTGGAAGTCGTCTATGCGATCATTTGGGGTGAGGTACACGCTGACGTAGTAAGTGTCCGCGTGCCTGACCCAGATGAAGCCGCAGCCGGATCCGTAATCCGCGACGTGGAAACCCCGCTGGTCCGTTATCCATATGGCAGCAGTGCCAAGTTCATCGGAATACCATCCCGGCCTCGACCTGTCCCTATACTGTTCGCTGATGAGAATAATCTCAGCGTTAGGAGACAATTATAGCGGGAATAGAAATGATAACAATTGAAACCACTATGAAAGGCAATCGGACAGTCAAAATATGCCAAACGATAATCCGAATCCAGCAGCTCGAAGGACAATCGCAAGGCCACACCAAGACCAAGTAACCGTGCATTTAAACTCGCAGGATGCTCGGCGCCAACAGGAGGCGTCGAGCATCCCGAGAACAGTGAACAACATCTAGTAGTGGATGCACACGTCCGTCTCAGTAAAATAGGCAGACAACCTCCAATAATAACTCTCAATAGCAAATCTCTGAAAGAAGGAAATGTGCCATTTTACACGGACACAGGGCCCGACGTCAGTCTGATTAAAGTATCAAAAATTAAGCCACACGTACAATATTTTTATAAAGAGATACTCTGAATTCATGGAGTAACGTCGGGGGAAGCCTTTACATTAGGCAGAGAAAATATAGAATTAAATGGATTACTCTGCGATTTATTCGATGTGCCGGATGATTTTCCCGTAACCACAGATGGCCTTAAAGAATGGTCCACTCTTAACGACCACAATAGCAGAATTGTTGCTGAGTAACGGAGCTTGCATTTTCCTGACTGATAAAGACACTAGACTCCGCCAATCTAACTGTAGAACCTCAGAAATGCAAATTCTTATGCAAAGAAGCCACCTTTTTAGGATTTTAGGATGTTTCAGGACCCAGGAAAATAGAAACTGTTTGCGAATATCTCGCACCCACCAACCCAAAAAAAAATAGAACAATTTCTTGGATTGGCGGGTTAGTTCAGACGTTTTGTGCCAAAATTTGCGTCAATCGCATTACCACTAACGACATTGCTCCGAAAAACCGAAGAATTTGTATGAGGGAGAGGAACAACAAACAGCATTCTAGAATTTAAGAAACGCCCTTTGTAACAAGCCCGTCCTACGATCACCGAATTCCGACGGACCGTTTCTAATTAAAACGGACGTATCAGACTATACTTTAGAAGCCATCCTAGGTCAAGGAAAGATAGGAAAAGATTGGCCCTAACGCCTACTACCTACGAGGAGCAGAGCTGCGTTATTCCACCTACGACAAGGAATTATTGGCAGTTGTTTTCGTCATAGACCATTTCCGTGGATACGTATATGGTCGCCATTTTACAGTCATAACAGATCATCTGCCACTTAAATGGATCCACGAAACCAAAAGGCCCGAGCTTCGATTAACTCGCCTAAAAACTAGATTTAGAACAGGAATATCTCCCTCCCAAGATTCGAGCTAGTGCCGGAGAAAATGGACCCGAATCAGTTAGAGCCAATAATAGATTCCAGAGGTGATTTTGAACCTCCCGAAAACATTGATTCTCCACTACATCCTCGTCCCAAAAAAGCGACAAAAATGACAGCGCTGAAAATAACCAATCGAAAAATTCAGAACAGACACCCTAGGATTATCACGGTGCAAAAACAGTGGAAACGTACATATTCCACGGAAGTAGGGGCTGGCCCATATGCTCTTTATGAAGGAAGCAACAATGGTTCTGAACTCAATGAGC
The DNA here is from genome assembly GCA_900490015.1 of Megastigmus stigmatizans. Lineage (NCBI taxonomy): Eukaryota > Metazoa > Arthropoda > Insecta > Hymenoptera > Megastigmidae > Megastigmus > Megastigmus stigmatizans. Next base: position 3,462 of record UELV01081495.1, read on the forward strand.
AATTCACGCAGGACGAAACGGTCGGCAAAGCAGGAACTTGCCTATTTGACTCTCTTATACAATTATACAAATTAGATTCAAACTTTACTCAATTAAGGCAGCAGTTGCTCGAAAGCGATTGTTTGGAGTTATGCGGAGACCCAGAAGTGGTCACAAAAATTCTAAATTCACCGAACGAATACGGGGACGTAAATTGTCTTTTGATTTTTATGCTGTACAGAGTTCGCAGGAGTTTTAACGACTGACATAAGGCAAATCCTTCAAGCTTCATCTGTTACTAAAACAGTACAGCTTCTCAGGATCTCTCAGGAAAAAAAAATATTATAATAAATAAATAGATAAATAAATACAAAAGAAAAATATATATACAAATGAATTTTCAAAAACAAATACATATAAATATTATAAATAACTGGTTTATTAAAAATAACAAAAATATAGACGAGCACATATATATACATAATTATTGTAAGCTTACTAGAACATGTAATACATAATTAAAACTAATTAATCCTAATTTAAAATGGCGATTTCTTCGCTCTCGTCACCCGAAGAGATATCCCTCGCGGGAGAAACGGCAACGGGGGGCAAAGCAACAGGATCGAGGGGTGCACGACGGCAGGCATTAATGTGCGTCACGTATTGATCAGGAACGATCAATACGTGGCATCGATCCATCATGACAATAGCGGAATCTAGCGCTGCACCACTTACATACCTTGTGCCCATTGGAACATACCCAATATTCCGGGACTAGATAGTTGTAATATACCTGGCACTGGTATATGTCAACTAGTGCAACGCTAAGTGCGGGCAGGGCAAGCCGAAAAGGCTAGAGCGTTGACTCAGCAATGCGGGCAAGGCAAGCTGCGAACAGTGTGAAGACAAAGGTAGAAAGGATTAAAGGGAAAAATTATAATAATAACTTGGCATTTTTATAAAAAGTACAATGTTATATCTATTTAAAAATAAAAGAATTTAAATAATAAATAAAAGTAATAATTAAATAATAAAAGTATATTGTAATAAATTCACAGTTTAATACTGAAATTCACGCATATATCTTAGTTGTAATTAAACTAGATGTGCATAATTGTTAAGAATTTAATTGAATTATTAGATCATTAATAAATATTAATTTTTAATCTAATAATTTAACTATCAAAAGGCAAATTTTATATAAAGTATGGAATAAACAAAAAAGTAATATATTATTATTATTTTAAGTAATACATTTAATTTTTAAAAATTTGATTGAATTATAGGTCATTAATAAATATTAAATTTTTAATTTAATTAAAATATCACAAAGCAAATTTTATTTAAAGTATTGAATAAACAAAAAATAAGATATTATTATTATTTTGAGTAATAGATTTAATTTTTAGAATTTGATTGAATTATTAGTTCATTAATAAATTGATGTAAGCTCGCGGGGCTTAATCAAATGGTCGGCGATGGTGGAGGGATATTATAAATAAATGACATGAATGATAGTTAGATATTAAATCGGAGAGCACTTTCAATAACGTAAATAAATAAGATAAAACGAAAAATGGAAAGGAGCGAACGCGAGTAGCGCGGCGGTTAATGGTCGCTAGCTCTTGCGGGCCAAGTTCAATCTCAGGCGCCCTCCAGTGGCTCCCCGTAACGCTGACGAAGACGGGCAAGCCAACGTCGTCGCCCCCTTTTGCACTGAGCGAGGTGATTCGCTCCGTGCGAGGAATAGCGTGCCCCTTTTTCCCGAGCGAGCGTGAAGGTCGCCAAGGTCGAGGGCAGAGGGCCGTTGAGATACTTGGTGAGAGTTGAGGAGGCGTCAGTTGGCTCGTCTTGCAAGCGGCTAGTTAGCGATTCCGCGAAGGGCGCGAGCGCAATTCGATATCTAGCGGTTGTCTGTCGGCTCGACGGTCCGACGGTCTGTCGATCGCTCTCGCAGCGCGAGCGAGTAGTTCGCTATGTAGCCCCGATCGGCCAGAGCATGGTGCATTCTGGTTGGTCGCCAACTCGATCATCAACTTCGCGCGGAAGTGAAAAAGACGATCGCGCTTTGCATTTGCTTTTCGTGGGTGCAAGCCTACGTCAATTCCCTCCAGGGTTCGGCGACTTTTTCTCCGAGGCGCGGATTGAAGACGAAATACAAAATTGCGATCAATTTATGATTTCGATAATTATAAAAAGAAGAGCGCGATAATTTACGTGATCTGTTAACCTCGAAAATGCTCTGCCGCGCGGTTATTAAAATAAATATATATATTTTTTTAACAGCTTACAATTGTAGGTGTATGAATGTCTTGTTTACATAAATAATATTAAAACTTGTGTGTGCTAGTGTCCGTGAATGTAATTTGTATAATTAACAAAAAATTAAATTATAGATTGCAAAACAAACATTATGATTTTAAATAATATAAGTAATCAAATATGGATCGCAAAGTCATTAAATTGTCAATTCAATTAATATTATAAGCACTTAAACACTTTAAAATCATTTAACACCAGCGAAAGTCACAGGCGCGTATCGATAAGTCAATCCGGTTGATTTTGTCCCAAGAATTGATCGATGTCGTCCATAAACTCCTCGATAAGTTGTGCGTCCACCGCGTCGCTCAGCTGGACCACTTCGAGCCCTGCATGCTCGAGCTCCGTTGCTGCTTGAAGCAGAGCATCCATCTTCGATTTCAGCCTCAAGTTCTCCTGGGCATCCATCGGTCGTTCTGCGGGGCCTTGTTGAGTAAGCTCTACGGGATTGACTTCGTAGAGTAAGCATATGTTGCGAAGGGCGCGTATTTTTCCTTCTATATCGCCCAATTTGTGTGCATTTTTTCACACGTCTAAAACAAGACGCACTTTGGCATCGCGCCTACCTCTTGGCCTCTTCCGTCCACTCATTATCAATAACGACACTTAATGAATTAACTATTATTGGCGTCCTTATCGCACTTAGCACTTCCGCACCTTTATCACTTACGCGAGAACACAATCTATCGCGCGCGCGAGCGCGTAAAGTATCGATGAATTGCAGTAAGAGGACGATTCTCTGCAGCTCGCCTGGTTGCTTCGTCCCTCCTGGGCCTTCCGCGTCTGCATGGAAGATGACTTATCGTGGCGAACTTCGCGAGATTGCCCGTGGGCCGCTGATTAGCTGACAGCGTTTGTTTCGGGGGTGATCCTTCCGCGGCTGTTCGGCTGACAGTGGGTGGTGGATGGTTCCGTAGGTGGCGTGCGCTCGTTGACTCGGGTGACAGCGCGGCTTGAGTTGTGCGTGCTGGCATAGTTACCGACTGCGACGGTATGATCTGAAGCTGCTGGTCGCAACGATAAGCGCGTGTCAACTGCGATGACGGCGCTGCTTGATGATCTGCATATGATGACGAGAGAGCGGGCGTCGGCTGGGCGACGATTCTTCTCGGCAATGATGATGAGGTGAGAGAGCAAGCGTCGGCTGGGGCGAGGACTCTTCTCGGCTATGAAGATGAGATGAGAGAGCAGGCGTCGGCTGGGGCGACGACTCATCTCGGCTCTGAAGATGTGACGAGAGAGCAGGCGTCGGTTGGAGCAACAACTCATCTCGGCTCTGGTGTTGGTCGGTGATCTGCGAGACAACGTCCGTGGCCTCGGCAGATGGTGTAGGCATCTTTTTCAAGCTGCTAATGTGTAGTTCAATGTTCTCTTGGCCTGGTCGCTCCAAGATGTAAACATCATTGCTACATTTTTCTATTATTGCGTAAGGTCCCGTCCAGCACGGAGCAAGTTTTGTGTTAAAGCCCTCGGCTGCGTTTGATAACGCGACGTTTTTAGCGAACACGCGTTCTCCAACTTGCAACTGCTTGTTGCTGTCTCGCGCGCTCCACGCGATCCTGTGCCGGCCCATCACAAGCAAACGTCCATTCGCCCGGGCGAGGTAAATTGCATCCGAGTAGCATGTGACTCGGTGATTGTCCGATTGTGCGATTTACGCGGCGTCGCGTAGCGAAAACAATCGACGGAAGATGCAAATCCCAGTCCCGCTGATGTTCACCGTTAAGTCGCACTCACAAGCCTTTTTTTTATCTCCTGATTGCGACGCTCCGTGGGATTCGCTTGGGGGTAGTATGCCGGCGTCGCATGTGCCTGCACACCCCAAGCTTGGTAGTGCTTTTGCCATGCAGTTCCGCGAAACTGCGGCGCATTGTCGCTAAGGAGGACACAAGGATAGCTCCAGCGCATAAACACCTCATTCTCGAAAATGGGCGCGATGACGGAGATCGTGGTGCTTGGCACGGCAAATGCTTCGATCCATCGCGACATATGGTCTGTCGCGACAAGAATGAAGCGCTTCCCCCTTGATGTACGCGGGTACGGGCCCATGAGGTCGATCGCGACTGTGTACCAACTTGCGAACGGTTGCCGAGCTTGTGCTCCGCCGTGTGCGATAGGCTTAGATGTCTTTGTCAGCGCGCATGCGATACAGCTGTTCATAGCACGCCGGATATCTTCCCGCATTCTTGGCCAAAAATGATTTTCGCGCACTGCGCGAAGCGTTTAGTCTGCTACGGGGTGGCACTCTAGATGGTCGTCGTGATGATACGTAATTACGTCTTTTCGACAGACGTAAGGTACATATATACACGGGTTTTTCCCCTGCTCGGTGACGAAATACGCGCGCCATCGCTGAACTGTAGCCGCTGAGTTGGCTGCAGAAAGCGTTCACGCCAGTAACGTCTATCGTTTCGTCGTTTTAGGCCTCGATAATTTTCGCGCATAGCTCTTGAGCGATAGTCGATGCAACGTATACTTTCTGCACCGGGGTTATTGTTTTATCGCCGCGCGCGTCCGCACTGGGAACGTTCGAGGGCTCATCAGACGTTGTGTTTTCACGGGTTACGCGGTTTACTGTACAAGTAGAGTCACGTAGATCTATAGCCCATTGGGGCAAGGCTCCCTTTCTTTTTTCGAGGTTACGGAGGCACGTCAAAGCAGAATTGTGCAATTGAATCGGGAGCCTACTATTTTCCAAGTGCTCTTCAAATCTGCACAGCGTCCACATTACCGCGAGACACCCTTTTCAGGCTCGGTAAAATTTGCAGACGCACGACAGATAATAAGATTTTCACCGTTTTGTTCGATCTGATGCAGCTCTGCGCTCGTAGCGCAGGTATCAGTCTGCAGATAAAAAGGTTTATCCGATGAGGCCGCTTTATTCTCGTCTTTAGCGATTACATGCGCGAGATGTACGTCCGATTGAGCTGCGTCTCTTTCAGGCGGTAAAAGAGCCTTGAGCTCAACGGCATCGTTACTGTATATGTCGGTTCCTGGTTCTCGCGACAGAGCGTCCGATAGCTCGTTATGTTTACCTGGCACATGCTCCACCGTAAATGTGAAGCTGCGCAGGTACATTGCCCATCGATGCAATTTTCCCTTTTCGTTCTTTATTCGGTCTAGCCATGTTAACGCGCGATTGTCAGTCCGAAGCGTAAAGCGGCCGTCTTCAAGGTACCGCTTTAACCTTCGCAAAGCCCATAGCACTGCAAGGCACTCTTGCTCGGTCGAGTGATAGCGCTGTTCGACCTTAGTGAACTTGGCAGACCCATAGCTAATAACGCATCGTTCACCGCCGCTGCCGAGCTGATACAGCACTGCGCCCATACCGGTAGCGCATGCATCAGTCTGCAAAACGAAAGGTTTCTCGGGTTCGGGACGACAAAGCGTGAGCGGCGCGTCGAAAGCCTTTTTAATTGCGTCCAACGCGTGCAAATACGTAAGCGGCAGTGCGATCTACGCGAAATCCGGTATGTACTCGCGCAACCATCCACAAATTCCGAAAAATCTTTGCAAATCCTTGCGATTTCGTGAAACCGCGGCTTTCAAGATAGCGTGTACATGCTCGGGTTTCACTTCGTTTCCCGTATCCGTGATTTGATGTCCGAGGTACTCTAAGCTCTCGTGACCGAAAAAACATTTTTTAATCGAGCACGTAAGTCCGTACAGCCGTAGGCGTTCGAAAACTTTACTCAAATGAACGAGATGTTCGTCCCAAGTACTGGAGTAAATAACGAAATCGTCGAGGTACGTCCGCACAAAATCGTTCACGAAACCGCACATAACCTCTTGCGTAATAAAATTATTAAAACATCCCAGTGCATTTTTTAACCCGAATTACATCACACGCCACTGGTAAAGCCCACCGTCCGGTATATCAAAAGCAGTATACGGTTTTGCGCGCTCTGTCATCGGAATCTGCCAATACCCGTTTTTCAAATCAAGAGTCGTGAAAATTTTTGCGGCGCCGATATCTTTTATAACCTCGTGTATTATAGGGATATTTTGCGCGGTGTCTTTCGTAATCGTGTTTAGTCGGCGATAGTCAATGGAGAATCTAAACCGTCCGTCTTTTCTCTTCGCCATAACGATGGGCGAACTGTATGGCGACGATGATCTCTCTTACTTGCATCTGAATCGCATTCTTTTTGTCGATTGAACATCGAAACTGCGCGAGGCGAAACAGCTTATCATCCGTCAGCTCGATATCGTGCGTAACGTACGATGTTTGGCGCAACGGGCCAGTTCCGCAGAAAATTTCCGCAAAGTCTCTTAGCAATTTTTCCAATTTAGGCGCGTCTTCGCCCGGAAATCCGTGTTGTACGTTTTCTAGAAAATTTTGCGGAGGCACGACCATTTCCGGCAATGTATTATTGTCGCGTGTTAAATAGATACGGCGACGCGCATTAGTGCCTACGTATAAGCAAACACACTGGTAATCGTGCTCGGCTTTTTGCGATCTTAACCACGTTTTTCCGAGAGTTACCTCCGAACCAAGCTCGTCGCATATAAGAAAACGCACGTCTTCTGTCTGACCGTCGATCGTAACCGGAAGAGTCCACGCATTTTTCACTTTCATATCCTGTCTTTGCACGCCGTGTGCACTAGGCATTCGACAATTTCGCGCAGTATGTCGGGAATCACGAATTTTTAGCGTATAAAATTGTCGCTAACAGCGGAATCTACTAGCGCACAAGTTTTAAGACCGTTTATTTCTGTAGGCAAGAAGCCGATCATCGTGAGTGGTACATATAGCGATGCAATTACTGCGCGTCTGGTTTCGAGACAGCACCCGCCGCGTTCCCGACTGTCCCGCGAGAGTTTTCCGGTTCCTGGCGATGAGGATAACGCGGGCAGTCACGGTTCCAGTGCCTATCTGGGTAATAATAACAGCGCGATAACATGCGCGGAGCATTGGTTTGTCCAAAATTTCGTACGGGTGGCGGATCTTGCGCTGTGGCCGCGACATTGCTTGATACGCGCTGCCTCGGCGGCTGGTAAGTCGGAGCTATCGGAGCGGGAGCGATTAGAGCTGCAATGTTTCCTCGACTCGCGGTACGTTCTTCGGCTTCCTCCTGCTCAATCTGCACTGCGCGAGCGATAAACTCTTCTACGTTATCGAAATTGGACGAGCGCAGTAATTTTTTAATAGAGCCGTGTAGGGCCTCGAGTAGTACAGCAATAATTTGCGGTTCCGGAGCATCCGGTAGAATACGACGAGAGAGAAGGTGCCGTTGTTCTAGAAACAAACCCGCACTCTCCTTGTCGCTTTGAGGTTTCCCGTATAATTTAACCGACAGTTTCATTAGTACGTTCTGCGACGCGTATTTATTTCGAATTAATTCGCTGAACTTTGCCCATGTATAATAATATTCAAATTTGTATATACGGACTACCATCGCGCGGCGTTGTCCTTAAACGCGCGTGATGCGAGCCGAACGCGTGCATGCTGATTCACGTTGTTCGCAACGAACGATTCTTCGCATTCGCGAAGAAAAAAGTTTGGGTCCTCGTGATCGCGACCCGCAAATTCCGGTAATTCGCGATTACCGCCGACGAGAGCACGAAGAAGATTGCGCCAATCATCGAGATTTGGTTGGTGCGCATTTTATTCGACGCGAGGTAGCGAGTTTTGAAAGTTTCCGTTACAGGCACGTGCGTTAAGAAGTGGAATTCCATTTCGTAGGTTTTGCGCATCCCCATTTTCTCCCGGAAGAATCATATTCCGTACGTTGTTCATTGCGACGTCGTTTTCGCGCAGAGGTCCATTGAAATTGTCACACTCGTCCGCACTATAAACCCCACTTTCACTGCGCGTTTGCACTTCGCTGTCACGATTTTCGAGGGCGCCACTGGCTGTTTCACGACTGCCAGAAGTTGTAGCGGTGTTCGAACGACTCGGGTGTGGAGGCGTTCTCTGCATCACCCTTTTTTCTCAGGTGTGAGTAATTTGAGCTTATCGAAGCTCACCTTCACAATTCGCGAGGGGCTCCACGTTGCGTGGGCCAGTTTGATGTAAGCTCGCGGGGCTTAATCAAATGGTCGGTGATGGTGGAGGGATATAATATATAAATGACACGAATGATAGTTAGATATTAAATAGAAGAGCGAACGCGTGTAGCGCGGCGGTTAATGGTCGCTCGCTCATAAAAGAAAACATAACAAATTTTTCAGATTGCAATGTTAAATTAACAAAATTATGACACATACTGGATGCGGCTACACACCCCAAACTCATGGATTTTTTCTACAATACAAAAAGAAAAAGTATTTATACAATGCCACAGAGCAGAACATATTTCATTCGAAATAGATGGGATACGCATTTACGGTTAAGTCCAGGGTGCACCACGGACAAAAATATCATACACAATATTTCCGGAATATGAACTTAATATGCAAACTATACTAAAAAACGAGACAGACAAAAGCGATTACACACAATATATAAATTACGCATTAAAACAAAATCAAATTCACACGACGAAAGGACAACATAACGAAAAAAGTAATCCATTAATAACAAGGACAAGCTTTCGAGAAATAGTGGAGAAAGCGAAAGAAATTGGAGAATACAAAAGCGTCAGCAGAAGCTTCGACAAGTTTCAGAAGCAAATAACTATATTTGGTGGATCATTCATAACGATAGCAATTATTTGCGCTATTCTGTGGAAAATATTATTAGTGGGGAGTCCCCTTACATTAATTAAGAAAACATTGTTTTCAAGGAATAAGCAACATCAACCTGCATCAAGCGAAATAAAAAATATCGAAAATATACAAATACAACCAGCACAACAGATGGGAATGCTCATCCAAAACCATCCGAAAATCCAAAATAAAACCTATCGACCACCTAGTCTAGTAGAAAATAAAATCCCAGGGCTTCCAGTACTCTATAGAATTGTATATATGCGCCACTTCATGAAAACGATTACACACACACGGAAAGGATGCAAACATACCCTCCAGAACTTTTGTGGTCATGGCATCAAACATAGTCATCGAATACCACTCCCCAACATTATCATTTAATAACTTACAAAAGTGAAAATTTTTAACTTTTCAACGCATGTGAATTTTCCTTTCGAATTCTTATTTAGAGCTTCGGAGTTATTTAATCAACTATTCATTTAATTTTCAGACGCAGGTAACATAGCGTAATTTTCTATAAAAATTCACATTTTTACAATCTCCGAAATCTTATATTTTTACTTCTACAATTTTATATTATTTTTTTGCAAATTTATGTATAAACCAATTATTGCAATCTTATACTTTTATTTTTGCGAATTTGTTATCTAAATTATTTTTGTAATCTTATACTTTTATTTTTGCGAATTTTTTATCGAAATCAATTTTTGAAATCTAATATTTTTTTTGCGAACCAATTTTATGCTAATTTTTGCCTAAATCATCTTTGTAATCTTAGACTTTTATTTTTGTGAATTTGTTAGTTAAATCAATTTTTGTAATCTTATATTTTTTTGCGAATTTTTGTCTAAATCATTTTTATACGTTTCTTGCACAAATTGTTATTTTAGCGATCTCTCTTTTTTTCGATGTATCAAGTCTTAGAATATTAGAAACGACGTTCTGTATTACGAAAGTTATACCCTTTTTAGCATATCCCTTTTTGCGAAAAATACAAAATAGAGTATAATATAGTTCATGACTTCTCGATTAAAAATGTCAATGGCCACAAAGTCCAAAACTGGATAGGTTCAGATATATTAAGGATTAAAAGATTTTACATAGATATTCTATCCAATATAAAATCGAATGTTTTACCCTCTGTATCTCGAAAACTGGCCATTGTTGTACTTTGTGCCCATGGAGACTTTTTATCAAGATATCATAATCTACATTATACTACATTTTCAGCCAATTTTACCGGGACTACTCTCCCTACTAGTTTCGGTCAAAATTGTATTTAGATGGCGCTGGAGTACGGATATAGAAGATTTAAAATAAAAAATCGACGAAAAATTAGGGCATTTCTGACTTTGTGATTTTTTTTAAGTTGAAAATGCACTTGAAATTATCCAAAACATCAACCAAGGGTGCTCAAAATAGCTCACCTTTACGATAGAATTTTTTCCCTGACTTGAAAAAGAACTAACCTCTCTCAATTTACCATATGTTCACCAAAATAACCTGCGATGATGAAAATGTGGAGAAAATTGACAGAACATATAATTTTATCCATTCAATATTCTTCAAGAGACATACACAGAGGTTTTTGAGGTCGCTAACTACGAAACTATCGTCAGCTTCTCAAAATTCAAGATAGTACAATTTGAAAATTACAAATCAATATGAAAAATATTTGTTAGGATTGAAAATGTATACGACAGTCTAATAAACTTACCGTGAATAGAATAGTATGTGAACTACACGAGTTGATGAAACATTCGTCACATTCACAAAAAATGAACTAGCAGTATAGTATCGGCCATATCGGTACTCTAGCGATATCTAAACACAATTTGACCTCGCCAATCGAAAGAGCGATCTCGAAAATAGTAGGTGCGTTATTTTTACCATAAGTTTATAACGATTTCTATGTCATTCATAGCATTTGAAATGACAGGTGAAATTCTGCATTTTTCGGTTTCAACGGATTATTAGTACATTACGCAACTAGTAGATGAAGGAGAGAACCTGAGCGCACGTGTTAAACAAAATATTTTTCGGAGTGGAAAAGAAAATTTTAAACCTGAAATAAAATTTTCTAAACTAGAATTTTAAATTTACTATTAACAGAAAAATGAGTTAAAAATAATGTGATCATATACAAAATACACGTTTTTTAAGAAAATTTTACGGGCTATATACCACTCGATAGAACACGGAATTCTAAGAACCACGAAAATTTCGATGACAACAATCTCAGTGAATTCTGCATAGAATTTTATGAAACCGAAATCACATAATATTTACAACATTTTGTTCAATATAAAATTATGGACTCTAGCGATAAGGTAGGAATCTTTCCGACTCTAGTACATTCCCTTATGATACAAAATTATGTATACAGTTGTAGTATCTGGTGGGTCCTAATCATTGGACGTGTTGAGTATTGCTCCACATTAGATAATTAATAGATCTTGTCTTATCATGTGCGATAAGAGAGTTAATACACGTGATTTCTAAAAGTTTTGAGTATAAAGTTACCAGCATCTGCTATTCACAGTATCTGATTAAGTGTAGGAAACGCATTGACTAAACTTTGAATGACATAAGTTCTTAGGTACGAATAAGATTAATTAACAGTAATTGAGTTACGGCTAAAATTTTTCTTCCTAATCGATTTATTTTAATAACATTCTTTTTCGAAAATTACATGCAGTTCATATTGTAACATGAGAGTCTAAAATTTGAAAAATCAGTAGACGTAGTTATAATTATTATCTAATCTTTAAAAACTTGTTGGAATTTTTGGAATTTATTCATTCGGAGCCGAGACATTGCTAATCAAATATTCGAAATAGTGCTTTATCAAACAGAGAAAATACTTGCAATTCCTTGTACTCAGTTTTTGAAGATTTGTAAAAATTACTCGCAATCCTAATAATTCTATGTTGGTGTTTGAAATCTCGTGTTTTTTTTTTATTCAAACTGCGATATCGTGGCTATATAACATCGTATAAAAGCGAATAAAAAATGAAATTAAAGCTTATTAGCTCAATAAAAGATAAACTTTTCAATAAAGTTGCTAAAATTAATAGAAAAATTTTTGCTCATTGCGAAAAGAACTGGAAAAAACAATCTACAACACTCAAAAAGCAACATTCGAAGCAGTTATAAACATCATATAAGAGCACATATCTGAGTATGCGCTGAACACGTAAATAACCATGGATGCAATCCTTCTCGCATGAAGAGGAGCAATATACCCGCGGCTTGTATATCCAAAGCTGATGGCAAACATAGCTTGACTAATAAAAAGTGACAGATGCGATCTTCGCACTGTACCAATCAGACTCCAGTTCGGAATTATTTGAGATAACAAAAACAAACATCATATTCACCGACTCTCGCATGCTTTCTGGGCTTGCTTTGTTGCGGGTTTGTTAAGAGAGCGCAATGCTCTTTTAACTTACCGCGAGAAGTGGTTACTTTATCTTCTAATAAAACTATCACGGTTTTGGCTTAACTTTCAGTAAGTTGGTATTTTATCGTGAGAGTCGTAGGTAAAGGTAAAAAATGATAATAATAATAATAAGGAATTTAGAGAGACGTGTTTATTGCTAAAAGGAGAGCAGCTACAAAAGGACATCTTCAATGATTAATCGGCCGTGTTTATATACCTTGTTGATCGACACATCTGGCGAATTCCATCTCTCCTCTGGGTCTCGTATCCGTGAGGCGCTCTCGCAGGTATAAGTATAATCTTGCGCGAATCTCTCTTCGTGGCTTGTTGGTGTGCCTGTATATGTGTGCTTGAGTCGCGTATCTAGCACTCGTTCTCTATCTCTCTCGCTCGCATTGCGATACATTCATAATGGATTTTCGTTTTAATTTTATTATACGCTACTTATTCGGTTTTTATTTGACAGCCAACTTAGATTTATTAACTTATGTAACTTTAATTTCAGTATAATAATTTTATCTTAATTAGTCTCATAATTATGTTTCATATATTCAATTATTTTATTTAAGGAATTTATTTCGATCTATTCAAAATTTTGATATGTAATGTTTTATTTTATTTTGTTAATATGCGCGGTAGCTACAAACAATAACTCTTTTGCGTACATATGGCCCGAAACACTCCGTGTGAATTAAAAATTATAACAAACGAAACGATCAAGTTAGCAATAGTACACGAAATATACTGGATGTACTTTCATGCAACCAACAAATGTGTTCTCAACAATCGAAGATGAGAATCTTCTTGTTCAATGCAGAAGAGGCGAACATAAAACATTAAAAATAAAAAAGACAAGTACACTAAACCTATACTCGGAGTGCTAAAGAATACGGAACTAGACATTGATAAATTAATATACAATATACAAAACTAGATAGGCGGCGAACAATGCGCGTTGTGAAAATTTAAAAAAAGACACAAGATTTTGAAAAATTCGAAAGGAACACTATACTGTACGGAGGATGGTTCGCGGGAGTGCTAAAAACCCAGCTCATAACTTGGTGATGTCTCTCCTTGGGGGGTCCCCTATTATTAATATGTATTTACAGGGGGAAGAACCTCTCATCGAATAATAGAGCAAGAGAAACCAAATCATATAAGAGAAAGACGACAATCACCCGTGCGCAGTGCACTCACGTCGAGAAAGGTCAATGCCACAATAACAGGCAATAACATATCTGCCCGCTGTCAGGCAGATAAGAGGACTGCCAGCACATGACACGAGTTAACGCCAGTCAAGGGACATACTGCGCGCCTAAGCAATCCACCCATAGCCGCGCAACAACAACCATCAATCACGAAGACACCAAGAAGAAGCAAACATAACACGAAAAAAAAATACAGGTTGTTAAAGGGCAATACAATAGGCTCTACGGCATTGGATAGAGCGAAAAATTCTAAGTGAAAAATCTTCTTGTAACTTTTCGATCCGATCAATATTCACTGAGTAATCATCGATTGAAAATCACTTCGCCTGCCTGGCTCTTCGCCTCCTGCTGTAGCTCTCTCCTGATTAGCCCGCCCGGCTAATTTTCAATCGATGATTACTCAATGAATATTGATCAGATCGAAAAGTTACAAAAGGATTTTTCACTTAGAATTTTCCGCTCTATCCAATGCTGCAGAGCCTATCCTACTTCCCTTTAACACCCGATATATACATCTATATATTTCTAATCGACTATATATTAAATGTAATATAAAGAATGTAACAAGATAATATTTATTGTAAGTTTAGGTAGACAGAAATAGTTCAGTCGAATTAGACT